>ONZK01003220.1:117597-129620 GCA_900322385.1 Pharnaceum exiguum
TAAGAGTACTTGTTCCTATAAATTTCGATGATCTTATGGATCTACGAAGTGTTGTATTTAGCAAGATGGCAAGATCAATATCAGAGTCAGACATTCTTCAAAACTCTATAAGGCGCTTCTGTGAAAAGGTTGCTCCATGGAAGACAACGATTAAAAGGAAGTCGTTTAATAAGAGAGGGATGCTAGCAATTAGGTTTTGTTATCGAATGTATTTTGCAATGTTGATTTCATATCTTGCGGATGTCAATTTCAATTGTAGATGCCGTATGACTATTTCTTTTAATGAAAACTCTCTTTTCCCTTAAAAAAAATAAAGATGTGGATAATGAAATCTTAAACAAAAGATTATATTACTAGTGAAAATAAATTCTAGAGGATGGGACATATTTTGTTGCTAACCATATTTTGTTTTTGAAAGCAACCATAAATTTTTAATTGTACTTATTGTAGATAGTACAGACGTAATCGAGACATTAATCAATCAAATGCCATCATCGTAGGGAAATGCAGTTGAGTCCAACCACTCATCCCCAACAATAAATTGAGAAACTGTAAAATTACTTGCCTCATCATAATCCATAATATGATATCCACTCCAATTAACCCTACCATCCATCGTTGATCCTGGTCCTTGGTTGCCGTATTCACCATAATATAAGCTCTCCAATCTACTGGTTGAATCAACTGACCATTGAGTCCACCCGAGGGGATCAACAAAACCATCGATATACGACTCAATGTACACGGTTCTGGCATAATTCCGCCACGGCCGCCCTAGGTAACTCTTAATACTACTTCCGTTGGTGTAGAGTTCCTCCGTGGCTAAGATGGAGCAATTTTGGATCGAGATGCCCGTGTTCTCCTCAGGTAGGTCGCGCCCTTGGGCTGTGATGACAGTGAACTGCCCGGGCAAGGGCATCCGTGTGACAATGTTGCATTGTTGGAAGACTACAGCAGCATTACCAAAGATATAGTCCACTGTTCCATAGATGTCACATTCTCTGAAAAATTGTCGGAAGGAGTGCACGTAAAGGGTGTCTTGGTAGCCCAGTATGTTACACCTGTAGACTGCGGCTAAGTCCGCATTTATGCGCAGAGCGGCAGCTTGATGCTTCTTTGGACCTGCTGTGTTCTCGAAGGTTAAATCTCGGGCTAGAAAGCCATCTCCTGAGACGGCTGCATGATGATGAATAGTATGTGTAAGTTGAAAATACATACGGAGCACTTTTTTAATTAGAATTAGGGAAACGAGATTGATGAATAGACGTTGTAATGTTGTATAGTTCGCTAGATGCTAAGCTACTAGAACACTACAACATACAATTGTTAATGGTACGCACAGAATACAATACATTACTCTACGTATATAGTATAGTAGACCAAGTTACAGAATAATTGAACTGGCACTGGCTAATACCCGGTAAAAATAGGTGGTGACCCTATTCAAATTGGACCAAGCTATGGTTTCTGTAAAAATATTCTTGTGAATGGCAAGTTGCTGAGAGCCTGAGACGATGAAAGAACCTTTCTAAAGTTTTCTTGGTCTTTCTGGATGAGTACAAAACATTATTACTGGTACCTCTTCTCTTTCACCTCATAATAATCAAACAATCCTTCTGTGATTAAATCTTCAAAAAATCTTCACATCAAAGTCAAAGCATCATTCAGCGGCTAAATCTTAATCAGGAGTTTCTTTCTAGACAGGAAAAGTTGAGGACCCTACTGAGGTCAATTAGCTTGGTGAGTGGTGCTAAGCTAAGCTATATTTATTACATGAACATATATTTCAACGCTGGCCCGGCATTCTAAACTCTAACATTGTCCAAACTTAAATTGTCGTTCACTGATCAGTGAATCAGTGATCAAGTAGCCCCCTTGGCTGTTTATTGATTATACCGACATAATTAAAAGCATACTCCCTAGTATTCTACTAATCAACAGTGATCGATCGTGACCCTGATGAAAACTACATGATCCTGCAAGTGCACTAACCGAGTACGAATTTGATTTCTCATGTTGGTTAACTATTGAATCGATATATCATGTAGCATGAAATTCCTACACTAAAATTATCGACATGTGAAAATTTTGAGTAGGTATGTATATATTTTTTGTGACTATTAGCTACCTTTCGATTGTAAGGATAAAATCCGTGTATAGTAGTGGTCGTATTATATACATCGGAGCAAAGTGTCACTATAGCATATTAGCATGTGTACCATATATACAATATACTGCCAAAGAGAAAAGTTCTATAAGCAAACTTACCAACAGTGGCAGATCTGAAAGTGGTCCAACCATCATCAACACTCCTATTACCGGTGATCACAGTGTTGTCACGTCCATCTCCAATAAGCACAATATTGGGCTTGTAGCTAGGAATCTCCACATTTTCTTCGTACACCCCCTGCCTTAGGTATATGAAAGTCCTATACTCACTATTGTTTGGTGCAAAATTAACTGCATCTTGCACACTAGTGAAATTCCCACTCCCATCCTTAGCTACAATGATCGTGACACTGTCATCATCGTTGCTAGGTTCATCCTCCTGCTGCTCGTCGGGGCTGCTACCATTACTACTGCTGGAAAGGAGAGATAGAGAATTACCTACTTGCTTGTAGGTGTCTGTGATAGAATTCACTAGTGTTTGCTTTTGAGGGCCATATGCTGTGGCTAAGCCTTCTAGGCAAGTGTCCTTGTTAGTAAGGGCAGCACTAAGAAAAGTTTTAGCATCCGATATTCTTGATGACTTTACCTTAGAGACTGATTTTTGAAGGGATATAAGAGAGCTTTGATGAAGCTCTTCACAATCTTGTATTGTACCTTTTTGTTTTTCAATGATGTTGTTGTTTGATGTTGTGGTAGATAATATTGTGGTTAGAAGGTTGGCTTGATCTATGGCATTTTGGAGGGAATGAAGGAGAAAATTTAGGATGTTTGAGGGGAGGTTGAAGGAAATGGGAAGTGTTAAGCTATTCAAGCAAACTTCCGGGTATGGTGTCAATGTGCACAAAGATTGAATAGCTTGAAAATTATCATTGGAATTCAACGAAGAAAGATCATTTTTGGTTGCAGTTGAGGAACACAATGTCGATTGTTGTAAAATAGAGATTAAGAATATAAGCAATAGGGTTGATAGGAAACTATATTGTTTTGAGCTCCACGGACCTGCAGCCATGAGAAGGTGTATGGAAATAATAGAAAGAAAACTAGTAAGTCGAGTGGTGACTGGCAATAAGTTTAACTTGACAATGCCTTTGGGAACATAAGTTTTTTTGCATGATATTTTGGGGGATTAATTATGGGCGAGTTCTAAGCAATGAGGTAAAGAGTTGACAATTTGGCAGGCTGCAAGGCAGCAAGGGGGTCTTTTCAAGTTTCAGCTTGTGACATAAAATAATTTATCACCACTTATCTGTTTGGCTAGGAGTGAGGGGACATACAGACTGAAGGCCTGAAGGGAATCCTTGGTAATATGTTGCTACATAATTTCTCAAGCTGGACAAGGGGGATGCATGGTTTCACCGTTTTAGATAAAAAAGGACAAAAACATATGCTTTTCACAAGAGGATACCCGTGACACTTACTCTCAATTTTGTTCGTTTGATTGCCTTTCGCCATGCAACATTTAAGTATTTAACTAACCAATTAGATTAGGCGACGAATGAACGAACCAAATGATAAAGATGGCATAACAAAATAACTTAAGCTGAATGAACAGAGTAGTAACTGAGCATAATTGTGTCTATGCTAATTAAGGACAATAGAAAGGAGGTTCAACCGGTTCGGTGCCTGTAAAGTTGAAAAAATTATCTTGATGTTTCAACTTTAGGTGATTATGTACTATACCAAAATTGTTAAGAAAACCTTTCAATACTTTTTATTTTAGTGAAATTGTTAGAAGTCAATACTTAAATGTAAAAATGCATTTAGAGTTAATCTCAGAAACAACCTCTCTATTTTCTCAAATAAGGGTAAAGTTGCGTACATTCTGACCCCGAGTACTCTCATTGAATATGGATTTACACTCGATTGTTGTTGTTGTAGAAAGGAGGTTCACCTTCAACATTTGTTAATGAACAATGCCTTGGGTTCAAACCTCATAGAGAGCACCTAATGGAATTAATTTTAAGAATACCCGAGACCGTGTGTTAGGAGGCATCCTTTAGTCACGCCCAAGGGGGAGACTCTCCTTAGCAGATAAAAAAATGTCCAAGCTTCTGGGTGTGTATTTAAGTACATATACAACTCGTTTGAAATATAGCTTCTGGCAATCGTATCATCGTATCAATAAAATCTATTGAAGTCCACTAAGTAAAATTAAAAATCAAGACAAAAAGGCCACTATATATTTGAAGATAGCAGGAAAATTGCATTACATACAAATATAGATATCTTGGCTGTTAAAGCCAATGTGTTGCAAATTTGCACTGGAAGCTTACAAGTTTTTCTTTTGTTGAATGGGGAAGTTTACAACTGTAAACAGTAACCAATATTTTAGGCAACCCAATAATTAAAGAAAGAAAAGAGGAAAAAACAAAAACGAGTATATTTACTAGCTCTCCTTACACAGTAGATAGCCCACTAATATATCGTACCCCAGTTGATGGCAACCACAAATTCCCATCAAGAAATTGGGCTACAGTGTAGTTTAGTGCTTGGGCCGAACTATTGAAAATGTGATATCCAGGCCAATTAATTCTCGAACCAAGTGAAGCACCAGGCCCAGAGTTCATGAACTCAGCATAATATAAGGTATCCAAGTACAAATTACCGTTCCACTCTAGCCACCCTTCTGGCCGTAAGACATTACTTATGTACGATTCCATGATGATCGTCCTAGAGTATGCCTTCCATGGACGTCCAAGATAAGTGTATGTAGTGGTAGACGATGTGCCATTGCCAGTGTTGTTACTCGTGAGCGACGAGTCACCGCTGATGTTGCAAAATTGAAGGGAGAAACCTGTGTTCTCCCCGGGGTCCTTGCGCCCTTGGGCCGTGATAGTGTTCTTTTGGTTAGGAAGACCTTTGCGAGCTTGTATTTGACAATTTTGGAATATAGCTACTGCATCACCAAACATGAAGTCTACAGTGCCTGTAATGGTGCATTCGCGGAAGAATTGACGACTGGAATGTGCATATAATGTGTCTTGGTACCCACGGAATGCACACCGGTACAGAGCTGATAAATCAGAATCGGACCGGTAGGCGACTGCTTGGTGCTTCTCTGGTCCGGCCGTGTTTTGGAAGGTCATATCTCGTGCGATGAAGCCTGCTCCAGAGACACCTGCATTGTACCAAAAACGGTCAGTAATGAGCTATATAAGTACACACAATATACCATTCGCATGCCTTTGTTAAAGTAAAGACCGGGAAAATGTGTTGAAGCATAAGAATAATTCCGCAGCTCACAGTTTTATGAATTTAACATAAACATTAAGTCAAGTATATTTACAATGATGTCAATTTAAATTGAACTAAACTTTACGGGGTATGTTGAAAATCGAGATTAGCAAGGCTATATCTAAGTGTTCTTACTGATATTTTGTTAGCATTAATCTTGATTGCCGTAAGAAGAGAAAAGTGTTTCTCACTAAAATCATTATTTCCACTTAAAAAATGCCTATTTCACCCCACACATACAATGTTGTCAAAGTTAAGAATACTGCATTCAAAAATAATACATCTACTGTTTAAATCTTTCTTGGATTAGCACATTTTATCAATGTCGATCATGTGCTGCCCATTGATACATGTTTTTGTACTTCTCCTCCTTTTAACTTCTTTCAATACGCACAGCTCAATAATTATACTAGAAAGAGAAAAGTGATGAAAATTTGAGGCACCAAATTAAACAGAAGTCCCTATTATTGGGTATGCAAAAGAAGAACAAAAGCATTGGTCAAAAGGGCTGATAGCTGATATTGCAAAGACAAGAATCAATGCAATTTCGGTGGTTTTGCCTCTGCTTGCTTTTATTGCTTACCGCGTACACGCATGCACTCTTCTGTTCCTCTCACGTAAATCCATGGTCCTTACGGAACCTGTAATTGCCCACCAAAGCACTCCCAAGTCCCAGTGTAATTCCTATTGCTACACTTATTAATCCATAGTTAGTTTCTACTGTAGAAACTTATCATAATGTGGAGACTGGAAGTGTTTAACCTCATTTCAGGGATTTCAATCGCCTTCTGGCTACTACTAGTTATTCTACTATACTCCATATACGGATATACCCTAATGCATTGGCCAAATCCAATCATCCGATCAAATGAACCCTTTCTAAATTCTAACCCCAACCAACACCTACACTATAAAGATATCCCATAGTTACTGTTATATTCCAAATTTCCGTTACCTACTAATTAATAAGATGGCCTATTGTAAGGTCCCAAAGAGACAACAGGTCTCCAAAGAAAAAGCCTATTGTATGAATCGAAAAAAACTCTAATTAACTCGATCAATATGGAGTCAAATTTCACCACTGACAACCTTCTAGCTGAGTAAACCTGATCGAAAACTGACCCAGACTACTGATTCCCAGGTGTACAATTAAATATTAATGAATATTAGGTGATCAAAGCAATGGTTTCAATTCGTTTGTTTTCTATCTGTCTAGCTTGTCTAGGTGGTCCAATTCGGAATATGAAGCCACATAACCTCAAGCAAACATACATGGACGTAGTACAATGACCGTGGAATAAAAGAAGCAGCTGCAGAGCACAGCAGGGTGTTGTATGACAAAACAGGAAATGCAGCAGATAATAGCTCAGACTAAGCAGCAAAAGTAACAGTTCTACTGTCAAGGAATTAACATTGTTGGATGCCTTACCAAATGTGGCGCTACGGTAAGTGGTCCAACCATCAATGAAGTTTCGGTTACTTGATATAACAGTCACGTCCATGCCATCACCATACATCATAATGTTGGTCTTTTTCCTCTTAATCTCCACATTTTCTTTGTAAACGCCCTTCTTAATATAAATCACGAACCGATCCGAGCTATGGTTTGGTGCTGCTAGGACCGCGTCCATGATACGAGTATAATTTCCTGACCCATCTTGAGCAACAATTGCATTTGGGGCGGGATTTCCAGTCGATTGTAACAATTTCCTATCCTTCGGGTTGATCCAAGAAGGAAAGTCGTTCGAGTCAGTTTTTGTAAGCAACCTCCTTCCACCACCAGGTTTACTTCCCTTAGCCTGGCTGCCCTTGGCAAACCCATGAGTCGAGCTAGGGTGAACCATGTGGAGAATTTGTTTGACCAATGAGGATACTTCATTGATGCTGCCGGCTACTAGTGTTTTGACAAAACTGTTTGTGCCTTCAAACCCATCTAGGCAAGTCTCTTGGTTGCCTAAGGCAGCACTTAGCCATGTCTTCAAATCTGAGCCTACGTCTCCTGTCCCATTACCTTTACCTTTACCTATAACATGGTAAAGTTAATTCTCAATACGCGTTGATGTGATCAGAAATGTCCAGAATTATCGATCATTAAAACCATCAAAATATCATCATCGGGTTGTGTCTTTGTTGTAAATGTACCACATATTATTGTTGATTTGTTGTAATTGTAAATTTAAATAGATAGTCAAAGATAGAGACTCCATCACTGTTGGCTTTGATGATATTGATATGTATCCATCAAAAGGAGAACAATGCAATTCAAATTGCAAGACTTCTAAAAGCATGCATTTTATACACGAGACTAATAAGCTAGTACATCAAGCATATCATTATCCATAATATAACGACATGCAAAAAGGTGTGGTAATAATTAATTAGATCAACATTAAAGGCTTAAAGCTCGTATATATGTTTGACAAAATAGTGGAAATGTGAAATGGATAGGATTATAGGACCATACAATGCCGTTGAGCTGTTGGCACATGGATATTAAAGATGTTGGCTTTGTCGCCCCTAGATCCAACTAACTCCCTTGAGAAATCTAGAGCAATAAATCATACCGTATATAGAAGCTAATAAGACACGTCTTAATCTTCCCCATCTCCACTTAATACAACTGGTACAAGTGTACAATAATTGAGCAATCAGCAGAGCTGTTCATTATACAAACACATTACTCCGTATATATTACCACTGACTCGTAAGGTAGATTCTACATATTTTGCTTAGGCATGCATAATTGTGAAATTAATTAAGAATAAACATGCCGTAGTGTATACTGAAATTTGAGATTCGGGAGTATAGTGTGTCACCTATACACCTCGTGTAACCTATACTAGGAGGTGTGTGTCAGTGTGTGTGGTGGGAGGGGGTGAACCGGTGACACTTGAGTTTGTTACAACCCAACATTCAAAAACAAGCAACCTGAAAATAAAACGTATTATACGTATCACTCACACACGACCTTACTTGAACTGAACACATGATATATTGTACCTCTGTATCCTTGAGTTCTACAGTAAGGAGCACAATACTCGAAAGGTGCATACTGCATATATATATTACTGCAATACTGCATGATCTCATGTTTGAAAATGGTGTGCGTGGTTGTGTTACTTGTGTAAAACTTTACTACGTATAACGCAAATTTACTACCGATAGTATTTATGACGAGTACATCTTTGTCACTTAGGTAGTTAGGTTGGACAAAATCAATCGAATTGAAACAACTACATATGACAACACAATTTCAGTGGTATAATCGTACAAGTAGCTACTAGCTAGTAACATCGAGCACAAATCTCATCAATAAAAATTTGAGAACAGACTTAGACTCCTTGCGTACAAAGCTAATTCACGCACATTCACTAGGCACATGGCTAAAACTCTGCATAGGACTAAAATCCAACAATCTTTCTTCCATCGAAAAAAAAAACACAGAGAAAAACATGCTCCGCTAAAATTGCCTAGCTGGGATGTTCGGGACGACAGAGAGAAATAGGGAAAAATGCAAAGAGGTTTGGCGTATCAGATGGTGTCTCAATCCGTATCAGTTCAATCTCAGCCTTTCGTGATATATATGTTAACACAACTTCTTTTAATGTATTAATAAATTATGAACAGTCGAGAACACGAAGTGGGACACCAAAGCCGGTCTCGGAAAAATGTACTGAGAAAGAGAGCGAGAGAGAGATAGAGAGTGGAGAACATACCACCATATTGAGAAGCGTAGAGTGTCCAGTCCAAATCTTGGGAGGACAAATCAAGCAGGTCAACGCAATCAGAGATGGCATTAGAGACTCTAAAGTCAGCAAAGACACCAGCGTACTTGCTCACAATTGAAGCAACATTAAGCACTCCTTCAATGGTAAGCCTCAAAGTGTCGGTAAAAACTGACATAGGAACATTTAAGCACTCAGCATCTAAAAGCTCTTCAGAAGGCTCTAACTTCTCGGCCTTGCACCGATATGATAGAATTGCGAGCATAACTATCATCGTGGCCACCATGGTCTGAGCATTGGGGAGCCATGATGATACTTTCCTCATTATCTAGACTATATAAGCGCGCTAGTTTGATTTCCTGTAGTGTGTATGAGCTAGCTTGTCAAGTGAGGAGGGATGTTATGTTATATATATGCGCTAGCTAGTGTGTCACGTCCAATGAAGGAATATGTAGTAAGGGGCTATAAAGTGAGCATTCAATAGATTTGGAAGGGGCGTGGTGACAGGTAGGGGAATTTATTGAAGGGGTCGAGACTATCCATGGTCCAATTCTCACATCAATTAGCTAGTACTTGTGACTTTTTTTTTGGTTTAAATTTTCAAGGAAAGCAAGACTGTATGAGGCCGGTGACTAGCCCCCAATCTTAGGTTACGGAGGGGTTTTCACCTCTCTACTTCAACAACCAACAACCGAGTGTAAATCCCCATTTAATGGGGTACTTGGATCAGGATGTACGCAATCATACCCCTAGTTAAGAAAACAGAGAGGTTGTTTCCGAGATTGACCAATTGCTGCATTGAAGTATTTATTTCCAACAACTTCACCAAAAATAAGAAGTATTGGAAGGTTCTCACAGCCATTTTGCTATAGTCCATAATCACCTAAAGTTGAAAGATGGAGATAATTTTTGAGTGTAAATCGACATTTAATAGGGTTACTCGAATTAGAATGTACGCAACCATACCCTTATTTAAGCAAACAGAGAGGTTCATACGAGATTGACCAATTGTTACATTGAAATATTGACAATTATAAATAGTTGTCAATAGTTGTAACTTGCAATTTTTATTTCAACTAATTAAGTTGTTACCCTAATTACTTAAGGTTTCTCGAAAAGAATAATGAAAAAAAACTTTAGGTGTATTAGGGTCATTTTGGCATTAAATTATAGAAGCATATCAAAAATGGAAAGAGAAAAACAAATTAAATCGAAACATCAATTATTAGAATAGGAGAAAAATAACCGTAAGTATTTGGTAAACCGAGTGGACCTGTACAATACTATCTACTACTCGTATGATCGTATCTATTACAGTATCTACAAGGCATTTAAGCTCTAAAGGGGGTGATCGTAGGATTCTCATTTCTCAATGTCAGTTTCTTTCACTGTGTACAAGAATAATTTTTTGGGGCAATGCATGCTGGTAACCAGTGAGGCAGTGACCACAGAGGCACAGAGATGGGGAAAGTAAAAATGAATGAATGAAAGAAAAGCTTACAAAGTGCCAAAGTGGTGATGCTGATAGTGATCCTGGGTAACGCGTTATTCCAAAGACGGCTTCCATGTTTTGTTCTGCTTCGGAAACAAAAGGGGGCCTACCAAATTCTGAGCTCCTCTGCTTTTGCATGTTTTCTCCTCTTTATGTAAAGAACTAAAGACTCATCAACTCATCGTTGTTCAAATCGGTTCAATGACTTCA
Organism: Pharnaceum exiguum; assembly: GCA_900322385.1. Lineage (NCBI taxonomy): Eukaryota > Viridiplantae > Streptophyta > Magnoliopsida > Caryophyllales > Molluginaceae > Pharnaceum > Pharnaceum exiguum. Next base: position 128,428 of record ONZK01003220.1, read on the forward strand.
ATCCTTCATCCCTAGCCCAGATTCCTCCTGACCCCTTTTCCATGTTCTAGGTCTCTGCCTTACCATGATAGATCATAAAAGGCTATTATTTAGATCTAAATTTTACTGAACTGAAGCGGAAAAAATTAAACTTTTTGTTTGAATGTTGACACTCAACTCCTCATCAAAACCTTATTAATATTGTATATTTATAAAATTATATGGTAAGACGTTTTCAGTGATATTATAATAAGTACGGATTGATATTGCTATCAAAACTTATTACTCTCGTAAGGTAGTGTAGAATTTATGAGGGGAATGATGATATATTTCTTGATGATGAATAATTAATACATAAACCACTATATATATAGTGGGATGACACACACACCTCTAAAACTCCTAGATCTATAAACTTGCTCCAAATTATATCATCTAGCTAGTTTATTATATCCCAAACATATGGGAAATATTATCTGAACAGTAGTTATTCACTACTAACACTATGACTCTAGTCTATTTCCTCAATACTCCCCCGCAATTGGAGCGTCGGGAAACCAAAGCTGCAATTGGATTGAGTTGCTGAATTGATATCGACTCATCTGAACTGGAACAATTTGAATGACCCCAAGAAAATAATGACCACTACTTGAAAATAACTCGTCTCCATCTTCACCACGTTTTTCAAGGCTTCTTACCATACACTTGCTCCACCACGCAACACTGGTTGATCAACTACGATCCCTGGTTCTCAAAGGTGATTCGTAGAGTAGTGTTTGGCCACCGATAACAATTTTGACTGAGGTGGTTGTGAAACAAAGCAATGTATTTTTAAGGGGTTAAGCTTCGCGTGAAGGGATAAAAATATTGGGTAGGGTTTGATAATTGTACAAATCAGAAGGGATAAAAATCTACCTTAACCAATCTTGTACCAAACGGGACTAAAAAGTCCAAAGAAATAAGGGGGTAATAATGTTCCAATAAAAATAGAAGAGACGGAATGGGGGTTAAAAAACGAGTGGGATAAGCTAGGATTATTATTGAGATCAAGATCAATCACACACAAAAGTGCTTCGTTTTTCTCAAATAGAAAGTGGTGGACAAATTCCACCGAATGGCAAAATGAAGCAGACTCTTACTGGCGAAAGAAGATGAATACGCCATGTGTATCATGATTTGTGACCAAATTGTAGTGGTTCACTAAAAGAAATTGG
>ONZK01003220.1:130032-156154 GCA_900322385.1 Pharnaceum exiguum
TTTTTTTTTTTTTAAGGTTGGTCCGGCGGTGGATGTATGAATTTGGTCCACCGCCGGCCTAAGCGGAAGCTAAATATTTTGTCCTCAGGAAAGAGGCTCCGATACCATGTAGAATTTATGAGGGGAATGATGATATATTTATTGATGATGAATAATTAATACATAAACCACTATATACAGTGGGATGACACACACACCTCTAAAACTCCTAGATCTATAAACTTGCTCCAAATTATATCATCTAGCTAGTTTATTCTATCCCAAACATATGGGAAATATTATCTGAACAGTAGTTGTTCACTACTAACACTATGACTCTAGTCTATTTCCTCAATAGGTACGAAATGAACTGTGAAAAATTGAACAGAATTAAGTTGTAAAAAACAGACCCACTCTATTTTTAAGTGATTTAATCCGTATTATCTATACTTCTATGGTATTTATATATATCTGAATCTATTGCAGTACACCATAAAATCACCTCATAGAAAATGAGAAAATCTCAATAGCTAAATTTTCGAATTAATAATTGCTCGAAATAGACAAGGTTTGGGCTCGAGTTGGAAAGGTTGTGGTTGGCTGTGCAAAACTGCGAATTGATGAATAGTGCTGGATATTTTTTATTTTTTTTGAGAACGAGTACTGCTGGATATTACTGCCACAAGCTAGGAAGGGTGCCCACTTTGCACAAAAATGCACATGGTCTTACACCCTCAGCTCGTCTAACACATCAGCCAAAACTGCATTATGTGATAGATAAGACCGAGTAATAATCAAGTCAAGAGTAATCATAAAATCTTAACAAACAAAGATATGTAGGTGATGCAAATTTAATGGGATTGGCCATGCTAAGTTCATTCAAACAATATTAAAGAAGACTTTGAGACCCGTCTTCATCTTACTAGAACTGTGCTTGGCACAAATGACGCAACCATCTCCCTTGCTAGTCTAGTCTAGCACAGCTGCGTGGCCATGGCCCATTGATCACAATCGTATTCATGTGCATTGTGGTGATAAGTCAACAGATATTCAGATCATGAGGTTGTAAAATGAAGGCTCACCTAGGCATTAGATTCTGATGAAATTAGTTATGTTTAGTTTTATTCAATCAGAAAAACGGTGTCCTCGATGGAGCCTAGAGCTCGTTCTTTAAAAAAGAAAAAAAACAAAATTTATCGAATAAGAGAATCACCAGAGTGTATAATTATAACAACAACAACAATCGAGTATAATTTTTATTCAGTGGTGGTGCTCGTGAGTCAGGATGTACGCAACATTATCTTTATTCAAGAAAATAGAGGGGTTGTTTCCCAAATTAACCCTAAATGCATTGAAGTGGACTTTCAACAACTTCACTAAAAATAAGTAATACTAGAAGACTGAAAGGTTTTCTTAGACATTTTGATATAGTCCAAAATCGCCTACTTTCTTTTTTGATACATTGGAAATAAATCCACCTTTTTTTTTCTTTTCATTTACATATCTTTTTAAAATGCAAAGTGAAAAGGAAAGACACATAAAGGAGGAAAAGACACCAAGCATTTTGCATGATCATGTGCTTATATGGACTGGATCATCCGTCCAACAATTTGGGCTAGGCCTAATTATAGATCAAAAAAGACGAATGGGGGGTACTTTGTTGTGGACTTGTGGCCAGCAAGAAATATAGGACTACGGAATGCACAATGTAATTCAGCGGATATAAATTTAAGAATGTTCGAGTCTGAATTACTACTCTTACTATTAGATGAAAGAAACCTTGGAGAGATAATTAAAAAGTTTTCCCCTCTTTTATATGAAAAAATAATGAGAAAATTTGTGCGAACTCGTTTTATATATGAGATTAGGTGAAATGGATCATTATTGTGTAGGCGAAATGTCATTATTATGTAGTCGATGGGTCATTATTGTGTAGTCAAGGAGTTATTGATACTCAATCTCATATATAAAAGGGGTTCACACAATTTTTTTCCAAAAATAATATGTGGTAATTGTGGATCAATATGATTGGTTGAAAAAGATGACATGTGAATATAAAGAAAAGGTTGAAAAAGAGAAAGAAAAAAGAGTAGTTAGTATGAGTACTTAATATGCCAAGGTTTGACTAGTTTTGACCTTTTTTTTTTTTGAAAAGATTATCAGTTATCTGCTCCAAGGCCTTGTTTGATAAAAGAGTAGTTTGTATGAGTACTTAGTATTTTGTGTTGTAAGAGTAGGTTTAACCGGTCATAAATGATTTTGGACATGTTTGGTAAAGAGTATTTTTGAAGAGTATTTGGGTCCACAAAATACTCTTCTCCAAATACTCCTCTCAACAGCATTTTTAGGAGTATTTTGATCTAGTTTCTACAAACTGCTAACTGCTAATTGTAAATATACCAAACAACTTATACTTACTAACTGCTAACTACTAGTCAAAACTCTTAACCGCTAACAGCTAATAATAACTGTTAACCGCTAACTACTATCTCCCAAACAAGGCCTTGTCTGATGAGGATTTAGAGGGGCAAATAGAGGAGGTTTTTTTTTTGGATAAATTTTGGCCCTATATTTAGCACTTTAAATGCAAGTTAGTGGAAGAAATCTAATGCAATTGTGCAATTGGATACACTTCTAGCTCCAACTTTAATTTCAAGCACCTAACTAGCCAAAGCTGCCAAACTATCAATACTCCACAGCTCAAGAGTCAAGACTCGAGCACTACCCTTAAATAACTTTAATTTTTTTTTGGTGTAAAGGGGGCACCGAAGTCGGTAAGAATCGAGCCTCCAACCTTAGGGGTTGAAGGTGTGCTCTCTACCACTTGAGCAACTCTCTCTTCTTTAAATAAATTTAAATTAAACATCAAGTTAATCGGGGGATGGGGGTGGTTTGACGATGTTATGTTATAGAATCAACAGTGTGTTAAGTCGATTTATCAATTTTGATGAAATTTCATATTGTAAACTGTCGTTTAATCTTGTTCAAAAGAACTGAAAAAAAACGGTGATACAATAGAAAGAGAAACAAGAAATTGAACAACTGACGGATAATTTAATAATCAATTGCTCAACCGTAAAGTTACCATCACGTTGTTCATATTCATTTCGTGCTAATGGAAAAGTACCTTTCATCATTTGTCTTTTCTCTTTAACATTCTTCATCTTTATCTTCCACTACAATCAATTTACTGTGACCAAATAAATATGTGCATGAAAGATCTGTTTCTAAACTTGCAGCAAAGTGGAAATGGCAATCTAGACAATCTATGGATTTTTTCTTAATTCAGACAGATTCACTCCTTTTCGATCAGAAAGGCAAAAATCAAACAAAATGGAAACACTTTAGATGGACGCCTCCTACCACAAGGTTTGCAAATTAAATTTTGATGGTTTAGGTCAAAATAACTATGCTACTTTTGGATTCGTAATTAGGAATAAAACAACAAAATTCTCAAAGATTGAATTGCGAATATACTTTTAGCAAGAAGCTACAACACTTCAAAATGGCTCATTAGCTTCTATAAGTTTAAATACAAGGAATCTAGAATTTGAGGGAGATAATTTACACTCAGTTTGGGAAGTGGAAATATATGTAATTATATTGAAAAGTAAAACTGGGTAAAAGTATGGAGAAGTAAATATGAGAAATCTTTCATTATCACTTGTTTGTTTATTTATAAAGGAAATCTAGATAAATGAGAGAAAAAGGCCAAATTCTACCATACTCCTAGGAGTAGGGAGCAATATACTCCCTTATACAAAAATAAAAGAAAACAGAAAAAAAAGACCCATTAACTCTTTTCCCCCTTGTCACCAACAACACTATCCTCTTCCACTCACCCATAACCACCTCCACCAAACACCACCACTTTCCGTCGACCTCTACACCCCGTCACCGCCTTTGCTGCCACGCACCGCCACTACTCCACCCACATCCATCAATCAAAACCCAAATTTAAAAAAAAAAACGAAAAAGAAAAAAAAAATCCCAGATCTACTTTATCTCTCATCGCCAATCCACTCCGGCCACCTTCCTTAAACACCACCACCACTTCTCACCGTCGCCCCATCACTACCACCCTCCATCGACGTCCAATCACCGTCGTATTCAACTGATGCGCAATTCGTGATCCTAGAGATTAGTTTCGTGACCATGTGGGGTTAATTTGTGACCCCCTTAATTCTAATCTGTGACGCCTGGAGTTCAATTTGTGACGCCTGCAGTTCAATTCGTGATCCCCGAAATTGATATTTTTACTGCACTTAATGACTTTTGTGCGAGGAGAGAGAGTGGGGATATAAGATTTTTTGGTGGGGAGAGAGAGTGTAATATGGGGTTTAATTATGAGAAGATAAGGTGAATTTTGAAGAAAAATTGTGAAAATGGAGTTTTTGGTGAGGAGAGAGAGTGGAATGAGGAGAGATTGAAATGGTTTTTATTTTTTGTGAGGATGTGGGGAGGAGGGGATTGGGAATGAAGGGTTACTACGGTGGGGAAGGGAAATAAGGGAGAGAGAGGGGGGAAGAAGAGAGTTTTTTTTTTTAATTGGGTCTTTTTATTTAATTGGGAGTAGGGAGCTACATACAACTGGTTGTATGATAGACCCACTCAAGAAAAAGAAAGGAAGTGTATGACGTTATTTTTTGGTTTCCATAAATTTCTACAATTTTTCCATTGGTTTTGGAGGAAAAACTGTGGAAAACAAAAAAAAGCCAAATATAACTAGAGATTTCCCTTGTTTTCCATAGATTTTCTTTTGAATAGATTTCCATTTTGTCCCCAAACACACTAAGTTTTTTAATTTTCACACTTTTACTTGGTTTTCATTCAATTTTCTCATTAACTAGGAAGTTGCCAAACTGAGTGTTAGTACTGAGTAGAGCTTCGCAACATAAATTTAGAACTTCAGGGAAATATTCTACTCCAATTAAAGATTATCATCTTTTGCTTCGACAATTTAACATTTTTAGAATTATTTCATTATTACCAAGAGATTACTGGTGATCTAAAACTATCCATACCAATTCATATCATACTTTTTCTTCTTACCATGGCACAGACATAGGTATTAGGGGTTTTCTTGAGAGGAGATTCCCCTAACTTTTCTTTACCACACGAATAAAACACTAAACTTGGAGCGAGATCATAATGCGTATCAAATCACAAAAAAATGTGCGAATCTGTTTCATATATGAGACTGTGTATTAATTAATGACCCCTTAGATGGTCATTAATGACCCATTAGATGGTCATTAATGACCCCTAAGGTAAACATTAATGACCCATATTCACCCAGTCTCATATATGAAACGGTTCATACAAATTTTTCCCGAATTGCATTGATTACATTATCAGTAGCAAATATGTCATTATTACAGACAAAGTCACAAAACAAAGAATAGAAGGAAAAGAATATTATTCAGTGAATTTTGACATGAAATTAACAAAAATTATTCCACTATACACTATTTCAGAAAAATTATATCTTTTATGAAATTAAATCTAAAAGAATTTAAATATTCTAAAACTGAATTAGATAATGTAACTTTATTTGGTGATAAATAAATGAAAGCTACTCAATGTAGTTTAATATATTTCGAACAAAAGAGTTATTTATCCGGGCTTGTTTGACCTGGGTGCCGGGTGGAGACCTCCACCAGATGTTGAATTGTGCAAGAAGAAGAAAATTTCTCATCACCGGCCGGTAGAATTACACAGTTTAATTATTATGAATCCATGATAGCAGCTTGGATAATTTGAATCACTAGATAGCAGTTCCCCTCCTTCAAAGTCATGGGTCCGCTCGCGTATTGGCCTCGTGTGGAGATAGCCATTAACGATTGTTAGCAAGTTTGACTCATAGTTAGTTTATACCCGTAGTAGACTAGTAGGTAGTAATTGTTTTTATAATCAATAATTAGCAGTTTACAATGTTGAATACTAAAGTAAACTATCAAATTATTCTTGAAATTTTCTATCAAAAAAAAAAAATTATTCTTGAAATTGTTAGTAGAAGCATTTTGAAAAGAGAAATTCGTAGTTCCACATATTTTTGCTAACTATTCTCTATAAGAAATCTCTCATTTTTTTTTTGATCAGGCAAAAAGGGTCAAAATTATTTTAGTTTTGATGTATATGCGTTATTGAGGCTCAAACTTGAGATCTCACTTAAGCGGTGTGAAACTGTTTACTACTCCAACCTATCCCATATTCGGTTGTAGTTTGTCAAAACTCACTTAAATTGAGCTCAGATATGATAAGCTGGTAGTGTTTTTCCAAGTCAGCTCGAAGTTGCCTAGAATCAACTCATGGCCAAGCCAAGTATATGCCCGTTGCCTTACGCCCTTGGCAGGTGATTGGTTTCTTTTGTTCAAGTGCATGCAGAAACGACATGCGACGAAGTCCACATTCGTATTTAGTATCCTTTAATCCTTTTACTATTATCAGACAACTTTTTTTTTTGAAGGGATACTATTATCAGACAACTGAGAGCAGGTTATTGCTTCTTTTTAAAATAATAATTGTTTCCAAAATGCATTCTACGCTCATCACAAGCATTACTTGCTACCCCGGCCTATAAAAATGGTGTCCGCTGAAGGCCATTTTGCCAACCTATGATAACCATCCTCCTCCAACTTCTTCTATCTCACTCTATCTCCCCAATTATCTAAATCTACTCTAAATCCCTACTTAACATTCCATAAGATATCGTGCTAATTGTGTCTTACTAGATAGAATTGCCTCAAACTAATCTGTGGACATTTTGATCATCACATCGCGCGAGGATTCTGTTCAAAAGCCATCATTATAAGGTGATAAAAGACGTACGATTTCTAGTGTAATTTATTCTGTTAACTCATTCTCTTACGCGTGAAAGGTTTCAATATAAGAAATGAAATAATTGGATTAGGAACTGAGATAAATATTTGAATTATTCAGAAGCATTGCGTTGCATTGCATATGCATACCACGTACATATGTAATTAGTACATATATATTCTAGTCAAAATGTTTAATCATATTCTTTTTTCATGACCTCTTTTCCTCTATTGATATTTTTTTTTCCTTACGTAAAGGTAAATTCAACTATATTGTGTTGAATTCTCACCCAAAAATAAAGAAATATGTTGTTGGAATCTTGGAGAGGGAAGAGTTGATAAAGTGGTAGAAAGAAAACCTAAAGCCTTCAACCCTTAAAGTTAGGTGATTGATTTTGATTCTTAAAGTGATCGACCTAATACCTCCTTTCTAAACCAAAAATAATAATATATGTGTAAAATAAAAGTCTATCTACGAGTAAATAGGAGTACTTGATTAATTACCCTCAAGGCCCCAACATTGAATATTTTATCTTTTTACTAATTCTTTCTCAATCCTTTAACTACTACTTGATTGATGACCCCAGACATCTCTTCACTAATGCTCCCTAAGTGAAATAGTCAGTGTCATTTTCATTTAACATATTAAGAAAACATTATTTACTATACAAAAGTTTATGTGTACATGTTTCATATATAAGACGGGATCAATATAGACCAACAGTTATTAATTGAAGGTTGACGCCATATAACCTATTTGCATATCATTGAAAGGAAAAAATATATAATAATAATTAAATTCTAGAGTCTGCTAAAGCAGCTCAGGTACAGATTGTCGTCATGTGGACTATTAAGAAGAATAATTAGCGGTCTTTTGAAGAGAAGTGATTGAGTAATGATTCATGGGACAACTAGTCTAAAGAGAGTTTTAATAAGAGTTTATTCAATATCTTTTTAAAAGTTTACTTTAAGTTGTAAGTAGAGATTTTTATATAAATACCTCTTTGTTCTATAGTGTGAAATGCTTGTAACTTTTGATTGGTTTAATTTATGTTTTTTTTACCTTCCTTTAAACTTAGTTCAAACCAAGAATTTTTTTGTAGGAGTTTATAGAAGGTGTAAGAAAGTTGTAAAAGAGTTCTTTTTACCAATTATCTCGAAGAGAGGAAAAGGTGCAAGTGAGTTGTAAACTGACGTGGCATGTAGAAAACTTGTAATGAGTTTGTAAGTCAATTGTGCCAATAATGCTACCCTAACATACAAATGAGTTAATGATTCGTCGGATACCTAGTCTAGCGTACAAGTTCAATTTGTGTGGTAAAATATTTATTAAATAATACTTGATAAAAATTATCATTTTATGAAAATTCAACATGTTTTTTGATTAAATTTAAAATAATAAATTTGATCGGTTTAAGTATATTAATTTAATAGATTTTCCTATATATGCAAATGTGCAATGAATTGAAACAAGAAACTAATTGATGTAAAAGGGGTTGTTTATACATCTTTTTTTACATAATAATCTTTTTCAAACTTATAGTATATTGGCCCCGTTCTGTACAGCTGAATTTTACTTAACTGAACTGTACTATATGGAGCTGAACTGAATTGAAGTTGAAAAGAACAGGGCCATTATAAGCTCGATTTTATAAATTGTTTTAAAAAATCGTTTCCATTGCAAGTATAACTAGTCAATGCCAATTTTCTATTTTCATCTCTCTCATATCATTGAACTTTTGGTGAGTTCAATGTCTTGATTAAGGGAAAGTTAAGGTAGAAAGAATATACTCTCAGTAGTGAAGTGTTAGTGATCCACTAATTCCATCATCTAGCTAGCACCGAGTGATCTCCGTCATTCTCCAGCTAGCGTGTGATCAACCGCCCACTTTTCAGCAAAGGAAATGATAAAAAGCTTAGCTTGTGTACTGTGTTATTGTCTAACCATTAATCAGTTAATCTCTTGCGTGCAAAGTGTTAAACCATTTTCATGGAAAATACACGTGTCCTGCAATGGATGAGAGACCAGTACTGTTTTCTTTCCGAAGAATTATTGAAATGATCAGTACATGTTCAATTGCAATTTTTAATCATATGATTAAATATTACGTAAAAACTAATTAAGCTAGTTTAATTAAGGGCGTCAATAGAAATTAAACTAGCTTAATTTTTTTTGTTTCAATTTACCATCATGTCTCAACAGACTCGACTACCATAAACACCTTGGCTTCATGTTCAATGGAGGGCAAGGAGGACGAAATAAACCTTCCTTCTAGCTCGAGTTGGAACTCATAGCTAGGAGGAGGAAATAATAAACCTCCCTTCTACCTCGAGTTAGAATTCATAGCTAGGAGCGGCCCTTCCTATCTTTAAAATTTTGCTCCCTCTTATATGCTATACTAATAATGAATAAGTTTTCAAACAAATTAAACTTGTATGAATCAATTTCATATAAAAGACAGTCATTCACGACAAAAAACTTAATTAATAACCTTCATAGTAATTAGTGATTCCGTTAATCTTTAATAATTTCGTTTCATATATAAAACGAGTTTATACAAAATATTCTTCACAAACATAGGTCTTGTTTCTTCTGTTGCATGAAAATCTTCCCCATTGATCAATTACACCGGAGAAGATCTGCACTAGGAAGGATAGGACTAGAAGCGTCCTAAGTATAAAATACAAGTACAGGTCTACAAGTCAAAATATTGACAATCCGGTTATTTATTTATAGTATCACGTCGTCATCGATCATGACCTTGTCATCTTTCTTATCCTATCCTAAATGCACTAAAATAGTCATACATTAATCCGACCAGATTAAGTAACGATTGATAGATTGAGATCAGATAATCTAATAATCATTGGAACATATACAGAGAAACTGTTGCCAATTGGCAATGAAACTCGTTTGATTTGAAGTGTCCCCTACGTCACGTGTCTTCCATGTATTAGCAATTATCAATTACTGTATGTTCTAATATCGTACGTATCAATTTTCAAACTTTTAGCTGTATGCTGCCTAACTGATGATCACCATCTCTGCACTCTACTCCATTCTCTCACATCCAACACTCTTCCTTTGCCATTATTTCTCATAATCAAGAAAACTTTCATCCATGCAAAAATAGAAGAGGATCATCACTTGGGCCAACAATTATTTGTGTAGTGTGTTATTTTCATGCAACAGAAGAAACTGGACCGGAAAAAAAGCAAAAAACGGTTAAACTTTTTTGTGTGATTTTTGCTTTTGCATTTTTTGTGAGTTTTGGAACCAACCCTTTTCTCAAAATTTGATCTTTTTTACAGGGTTGGAGTTTTTTTTTATGTGAAGTCATTTACAGAGTGATTATCTGGCATATTCATGTAAGTTCTCTGGCTCTTTCGTTTCATTTCTTTTTATTTTCGTTTTTATTAAGAGGGGTGAATTTGCATGATCGTCTTGATGGCCATATTATTTATCAATAGTTAAGGTTGTGTACTTGTGTTAGTGCTATAATTCAGTCTTTTTCAGTTCAGTTTTAGTTATAATTTTAATTGTTTCATTATTTTTTTGTCGATAGATGGGCAATTTTTAAAAATGTTTTCCTTTTTTGAACTGGCATTAATTGTGGATGGGAATATTAATCATCAGTGACAATTCTAGTTTCAGTCTCTGATTAAATGATTAATTGCTTTTTTTGTACCCTGACGATAGGCAGACTATAAGTCATATCGATCCTGACTTTTCTTTTTCTTCATTTTTACTTTTATAAAAGAGCTGATGTGGTTGTAGGACCTGACAAAGTCTGCTGACGTGAATATCCTAATGTGCTAGAATATCAGTAAATTTGAAAATTATAAGAATATTCCAATGTTTAATTTGAAGAATTGTTTTTGTTTGTTGTTTTTCCCCGTACTGAAAGGTGACTGAGAAATGATTTGATAGTTGAGGTGAGGTCAGAACTAATGCAAATTCTTGTTTTCTAAGTTATAAACACATTTGTCTTGGCAATCTACTTGTCCTTGTTGCTGATCTGGTTTGTGATCAGCTTTCACTTCCCAATCACAGATAGAATTGACGTTGAACTTCGAATTATACTCCGTACTATTTAGGTCTCAGTTACACTCCTTAACTTGGTCTACCGCGAAAGGGTGTCTTAGTCACTGTAATCTAATTCTTGAACTTGAGAGCTCACTTAAAGGGGAATGGAGTGATATTTCTTTTGGCTAGGCTCTTAGTTGGCAATGAGGATCCCGTATTGTTTCAACGGATTTGGAGAGCCGATCTTTCTTTTCCTGAATTTCTTTTCTTTTTTAGGATTGTTTTGAGATAATTGCAAGCTTTAATAACTAGTTAGTGTAGTTATCCTTGATCAGAGTTCAAACTTCAGACTGATAAGTGAAGGAATATGTATTTTTGTGTGACTTCTGATGAACTATTTGGTTTTTCTCCATATTGCGGTTAGAGTAGATAACTTAGCAGCACCATGCTTGGGAATGGAATTGTTGGAATTCTTTCAGAGACTTGTAACAAGTGGGAAAGGCGGGCACCTTTAACCCCAGGACACTGTGCTCGGCTTCTACACAGCGGCAAGGGTAAAACAGGCATCTCGAAAGTAATAGTTCAACCATCTACTAAGAGAATTTATCATGATGCTTTATATGAAGATGTTGGCTGTGAGGTATCTGAAGACTTATCTGAATGCGGACTTATTGTGGGCGTTAAGCAACCAAAGGTCGTTTGATTGATTGAATTCGGTTTTTTTAAATAGTTTCTTCATGGCATTCTTGAAATTGAAGTTCTAGTTTTGTTTATTTGCAGTTGGAGATGATTTTGCCTGGCAGAGCTTATGCTTTCTTCTCACATACCCATAAGGCACAGAAGGAAAACATGCCCTTATTAGACAAAGTATGAAATAATTTGTTTTTAGAGGTGAATATTCTGTAAAAATTGTGTTTCAGCTAAATCATCTGTCTGCTTATAGATTCTAGATCAAAAAGCAACTTTGTACGATTATGAGCTCATTGTTGGAGAGAATGGGAAACGATTACTGGCATTTGGAAAATATGCTGGCAGAGCGGGGATGATTGACTTTCTGCGCGGCTTAGGACAGCGTATGTGTTCTCCCCTATTTTGAATGGTCTGATCGTTATCTGATGGAATCAGTGCCCAATTCCATTTGGGTGTCATTTTAACTATTTTTCTGCATGTGTTTAACTACTACATGCCATTTTCACAAGGCTTATCCTTCTAACTGTACCAGTAATTTCTGATATTGAAAGTCTATCCTTTTCTTAGTTATCTTTTGTCAGAAAGCTGCAGTATGATGTCTTTGATGAAGTTGTCTGATTGTTTCTAATCAATCTGGTTTCTAATGTCAGGTTACCTAAGTTATGGATATTCAACACCCTTCCTTTCCCTTGGTGCATCTTACATGTATCCGTCTTTGGCTGCTGCAAAGGCTGCTGTCATATCTGTGGCTGAAGAAATCTCCACTCAAGGACTTCCTTCTGGAATCTGTCCTCTGGTTTTTGTTTTTACAGGCACTGGAAATGGTACTTATTCAAGCTAAATCCTATTCCAAATAGTATCTTCTACGTGTTCTGGATGAAAATGATATGTCGTGTTTGCTTCATTTGATAATTAGTTTCTGGTTAAATGAGATAGTAATTTTTTAACAATTTGGGTGTCTTCGACAGTTTCTCAAGGGGTGCTAGAGATTTTCAAGCTTCTTCCTCATACATTTGTGGAACCAAGCAAACTTCCGGAGCTGTTTGAAGCGGTAACTTGTCTTTCTTCTTCCAGTCCCCCCTGCCCTCCTTCCCTCCTGCCCTCCTTTCCCTCTTGGTCTTTTCTTAATTTGTGCAGCTTTATAATATATTATGTCTCCTGTTTGAATGTCATCTTCATAAGAATGCAATTGCGTACTGGTTGAAAGCCTAAGTCCATTAGTCATTTTTACCATCCAAAGTTTAAGTTTCTAGCTTTGTCTGTTTCTATATCTATTGTAAATATGTGATTCGTCAGTCATAGCTCTTTTTGTGAGAGTCTGACACATTAGGTCCTCCTTCCTGAACGAGATTTACTTAATAGTTTTTCTCTTCGGGTCAGAGGCAGAGCTCCTTGGTCAAAAAAATTTTCTCATTATTATAACGATATATTGATTATTTGAATGGAGTATTCTGCACTTGCTGTCTGATGTTTGTTCGTGTCTCTTATGCGTATCCTTATTAAAACCTCAATTTTTTGTTTTCTTTTAATGTTTGCACTAGTTCACTTATTTACTAACTCTTTTGCATGTAGTTCAGCCTGGAGAACAGCATCAGCACTCTCGAGTATCCAAGAGAACGTTCCAAGTGTATGGCTGTGTTGTGACAAGTAAAGATATGGTTGAACCTAAAGATTCCAACAAAATGTTTGACAAAGTATACAACCCCTTTGCCTTCTATATGTGAAGTGCATTAGTGTTCTGTTGAGTTGAATGGCATGGTATTCTTCATCATTCTGAGTGGTGAAAGTACATACTTATTTTGTCTTTCAGGCTGACTACTACTTGCATCCAGAGCATTATACTCCAGTTTTTTATGAGAGGATCGCCCCTTATGCATCTGTTATTGGTATGCAATATCATATTTACTTTTCTTTGTAATTATTCTGGAATTGTACAAATCATGGTGTGGGAGGTGCATGCCGGTTCTTATATTAAAAATACTTACCTTAAAAGATTTTTTGAACTTGTGACCTCCATTTTTTTTATCATATTAGTTATACTTAGGCTTTTATGGAGTGATCAGTTTTGCAATGACAATTTTCTTGTCTAGCTTGACCCAGTGACCCTTTTAAACAATTTAAACTTTTGTAGTTTTCCCTAATTGGTTGACTATTAATGTCTGAAAGACTGAAATAAGATGTTATCCACCCTTGTAGACAGATAAAGAGATGCCAGCATCTAATTTCAAGAAACTTGTTATCAATCATGAGACCAGCTCCTTACTTGTTGAAAGAGAATTAACTGTGTTCAGCTGTAATATAAATATATTTTGGACTTAAATTGAAATTTGCAATGTCTCTATTGACTAATATAGATATTGAAACTTTGGATATTGCTAGTTTTCTTTGGAACCTACATGTGAAGATTTTTGGTTTTAGTTCTTATATTTTTGTTGGTGGATTGTGGCAGTCAATTGCATATACTGGGAACCAAGATTTCCAAGGTTGTTGACCACGAAGCAGGTGCAAGAGTTGATGAGAAAAAGATGCCCTCTTGTTGGTATTGCTGATATAACATGTGATATTGGAGGCTCTATTGAGTTTGTTAACCAAAGCACCACCATTGACTCGCCATTCTGCAGGTAGTATCGGAACATTCGATTTTAAACTTGGGCAACACAGATGTTGGTTCTTGTTATAGTTTACTTTTCTTGAGCTATATCTTGGTTCAGCTATAGATGGTGTACAATGACTGAAGTATTAAACCCTCTGTTACAATTCAATTTCTGATCTGCGTGTCTGAGAATAGTAGTAAGTTGGGTGGATTCTTCAAATTCATTTTCTGATGTACTCTCAAAAGAGTCTAATTGAGCTTTTGAGACATCAGTTTCAGTTCCTCTTTTATTGATTTTCTGATAGTTGGGTGACCAAGCATGACATTGGAGCTGGAAGTTGTCTGTGTTTTTTGTTGTTGGGACTTGGGAGGCTGAAAAATGGATAATGGACTGATGGGTTAGACATCATAGAAACAATGCATCAAGGGACTGAGAAATAGTTTCTCTAGAAGTCCACAAGTTGGGTAAGGTTGTGTAAATCTTGAAGGGTATACCAAGAAATAGAAGATGTCAGACCTGTACTAGGAACATATTACATATGTGCTAAAGATTACTTTCTTGAAGTGCCTCTTAACCCAGAAGTGAAATTCTGAACCAGGCCAATGCCCTCTCAGCATTTTTTCCTTATGTTCAAAGAGTGAAATAGAAACCTATTTCAGCTATTAACCATCATCGGAAGTGAATTACATACTGCTTAATTTTCTCATGTAATACTGTGCTGAAATATCACTGCACAATAATGCTGTGCTGAAATAACCCAGTACTATCCTGTTCAAGTTCTGAGGTCTGAACTCGTTTCTGAACTTTTCTGCAGATATGACCCCTTGACCAATTCCTACCACAATGATATGGATGGACATGGTGTGATTTTCTCTGCCGTTGATACTCTTCCGACTGAGTTTGCGAAAGAGGTATGTGGAGCTTAAAGCATTGCTCATAGTTAGAAACCCAATGTATATTTTACTTTCCACTTGGTAATCAATTCAAGTCTTCATCTTTTACAAATTTAGAGTTTGGGATATGACAAACTGACAAGTGACATCAAGTCATTATTTTCTGATCATATCACCGAACATGTTCTGGTTTTGTTTCAGGCTTCCCAACATTTCGGTCACATTCTATCACAGTTTATTGGTCATCTGGCTTCCACAGGGGAATTGACTAAATTACCTCCTCATTTGAAACAAGCCTGCATAGTCCACAGGGGAGCACTAACATCCTTGTACGAGTATATACCTCGTATGCAGCAATCTGCCTCAGAGTAAGATTCTGACCTTTTGCCTCATCCATTAAACTGGTTCCTTTATGCTTGAATTGGCGTTAAGAATTAAATTGCACACTTTTGGTGACTTTCAGATATCAATACCTCTGCATATATATCTGCCAATAATATCTCTTCAACTTTTTTTGCTATTTTGTAGAGATTTATCAGAAAATCTACCAAATTCTCATCCTAGCAAGAAAAAGAATACGTTGTTGGTGAGTTCATGATTACCAAATTAGTTTTTTCTTTTTCGGCTTTTATCTTGCGATGCTATTAGGCAGTGCGGTACATAGTGATGCTATTGTTATCTCTCTTAAAATTTGCAGGTGTCTTTAAATGGTCATCTATTTGATGATTTTCTGATAAACGAGGCCTTGGATATAATAGAAGCTGCTGGCGGTTCCTTTCAATTGGTTAAATGTCAAGTAGGCCAGAGAACAGATGCCCTATCATACTCAGAGCTTGAAGTATGTTACGTTGGATCCCCTCATCTTATTCTTTTCTTAGTATGCCATGTTTTTTTAATTTCCTTTGGATTAATTTCTGTCCACACAAAATCTTGATACTTATGACATATGTTTGCATAATACTGTTGTTGTGAAGAGTACTTTGCAACTGTTGAATCTAAGAAAGGTTTGGGCTGTTTGTGCTGAAAAAACTAGCTAAGCGTCATTTGTCTGTTTGCAACATGTTCAACATGTTTACAGTGCACCCATTCAAAGTGTGTTAATCAAATTGATGATGAAATAACTTGGCAAATCCTGCTAACATATTTACAACAACAAGATTCCAGAATGAATCTGATTTCATCAAGATCTGAGTGATTAAGAAGTGTACAGCCATGCCTCTGTAAATTACAAAGAGAGTGTCTCTCTGGTAGGCCCTTGATGCAATTTTGCACCTACGTATGGTTTCTTGCAACTCACGGAAGAAGTAGTAGAAGCTTATTCATCCATTTTAATATAGGTCATCATTGACCCCTATTAAGTGACTTTGAGGTTCAGAGGCAATGCACAACAGGCCAAGAAATCTATCAGTCAAAATCACCACGGAGAATTAAGTTGGTTTTTTCTGTTTTTCCCATCACTTGTAGGAAATGTGAGCTCACAGAATCCATGAAATATTGGGATGAAAATTTCATTGCATTCCGGCATAAGAGTTGCATCAGCTGATGTATCAGGGGACCATGCAGTTACTGAAGCTAAAGGATAATTGTGATCTTATTCTCGCTCAATTTTTTTGGGAATCTGTTCTGCCGCTGAAGATTAGACTTAAGCCACGAAATGATTGCTGAGAGGTTTTGCGTGTAGGTGTAAATTATCCTAGTCGTAGTTGTTGAACCTTAAGTTAATCTGTATTTAATTTTCGTGAAGGGAAAGAAGTCTTTTTAGAGGAGCTTCCGCACCAACTTTGTGAGTGGCATAGCTGGATAGATTTGAGAGTGGTGTGTTTAAATAAAAAACTTCAAGATCTTGTCCTTCTGAAGTTAAGAGAGGTTGCAGTTGCCTGCATAATTTTTATGCTAGTGGGCTTCTAGTCTGACCCTCCTTTGTACACCTATATTCTTAATAAAACTTCTCTTTGTTTGATTGTGTATTCAACTAATGTTTGCTAATAGATTATGATTATGCCCCCACTCTGAGGTAAAATAAGAAAAAAGAACCCTCACTGGAAAGTATTAATTTACTTATTTGCATTTGTCATGAGAGTATGAGACTAAAGTGGTAAAGTGGAGTTCAGCATGAAAGGAGGATGTGCAGTTCAAACCTGAAGGGCAGAATACTTGATCTGTCTCATATATCCATAGTAGTAACATATTCCTGTCACAATTTCTACATATTTCTTTATGCTCAGAACCCATTCGTGGAGTTCGCAAAGAATTGTGATCAAATCTTGCACATTTGTTGTGATCAAACCAAGGCAACAATGTTGTGGCAGAGGCTGTGTTTACTGAAACCATTGCTGCAAGGTGTTCTACAAGTGAGTATGAGAGCATGTTTGGCCAGACTTTTGAAAATGGTTTCATGTTCACCAACAACTGCACTTCTTCTGATATTAAAGGAAGCCCAAATTATTAGTCCCCGCAAGGATCAAAAGAAAAAGCACCAAAGTTTTCTTTAAGTCAGCTGAATTGTGATGGAAGTAAAGGAGGGAGAATGGGAAGAAAAATAAGCAAAAAAACTATTTATGTGAGAATCTTTGCGACACATGTACTATATTTACAGAAATGAACGCCTTCATAAAAGGTATCAGATATATGGTCATTTGCCCATAGTCTGGGTTCCCAGTTGCTGGAATTCCTATGTACTAGTGGTCCTCCCCCAAGTCTGCCAAATCCTTATTTTTATTCTTCATATTGTTAAGCATAAGATGTGTGTAAATATGTAAATTCATGAAGATTACTACTACAGTACTGCTGAGGCTGAGAAATCCTCTCTGGAAGCAGTTTACAAACTCCTCTTCATATGACATACTAGTTCCTGTTTCTAGTTGCACCTTCTTTTTAAAGTTTCTAACATATACTTGCAAATGCACATGGGACAATCATAGTTCTTGATATGGACACATTATGGTCAAATTTCCCGAAAGGAGATATGAGTGTCAAATTTCTGCAAATTTTATTGCTTTCCTATCTTTAGTATTGTTAGTTTTGTCGTTTTTGTCTCACCTGTGAGTCCATGTTTAAATAGATTGGCTTATGTTTATATATCTGGTTCGTATTTTGGACAGGTTGGAGCAGATGATCCGTCAATATTGGACCAAATTATTGATTCCTTAAATTCTCTGGCAAATAAGAGAGGAAATCGTGGGATGGCAGCGAAAGAAGAAAACAAGATGGCGCTAACTGTTGGAAAAATTCAAGAGAATGGCAAAGCTAATGGAGATGAGTCCAAAAGGAGAACAGCAGTTTTAATTCTTGGTGCTGGTCGAGTATGTCGACCTGCTGCTGAACTTTTAACATCGGCTAATAGTCTTACCAGTTGTGAATCATTTGATGACTGTACTGCTGCGGGCTCTGACATTTTAGATGATATCCAAGTCATTGTTGCATCTCTGTACCTGAAGGATGCTGAAGAGGTCAGGCAGACAACTTTATTTCTAACATGCATTAAATCTCGTGTCTCAGTTATTTTTTTCAACTTCTCCTTTTCTGTAAGCATTTTGGTTGTTATTGTTCCTTCCCAAACAACCAAACAGGAAAAAATCTTCAATTCCTATTCTATAGCCACTTGTGGCTAGGGACCCGGTGAACTGAATTTTCCAATTCAGAAGAAGTTAATCCATATTTAGTATGATTTTTTTTTTTCAAAATATGATGCCCTGCAGGATTCAAGTATCATATATGTATGTGAGACAAGAGCATTACATCTTCATCCCCCATTGACCTCTACGTGTGAAAATTTTTTTGTCGAAAAAACAGTATTGTTTTAATTTTCATTAACTTAAGATGGAGGAAAATATCGATTCACAATCATTCGTGTTGATGCCAACAGAGAAAGTAGTTCATTCAAGAGCACATGCCTAGCATAGCTTTTAACATCACGAAGGGAACTTTAAAAATGTCTGTTATTTTGCAGGTTATTCAAGGTATTCCAAATGCAGTCGCGGTTGAGCTGGATGTGAAAGATCACGAAACTCTGTGCAAATATGTTTCGCAGGTTACCCTATCAGACATTCACTCTACTCTGCAATATCTAGTTAGGTCTTATGGCTGGTCACCACATCACACTAATTTGGGTTT
This sequence comes from Pharnaceum exiguum, assembly GCA_900322385.1. Classification (NCBI taxonomy): domain Eukaryota; kingdom Viridiplantae; phylum Streptophyta; class Magnoliopsida; order Caryophyllales; family Molluginaceae; genus Pharnaceum; species Pharnaceum exiguum. The sequence goes on from ONZK01003220.1 coordinate 149,150, forward strand.
AGTCTAGGGGTCACCTGGCTAACCAACTAGCTTTCTACTTCTTGCAATTAAGTACAGCACACTCCATGTTTTGCTTGGTCAAGGTCATAGAAGATAAGACAATTTTTGTTCAGTTCATGTATCTTGGTGACTAAATATTTCTTGTGAACGGCAGCCAAAGTAGCTGTGGAAACAATATCTATTACGAATTGTCTTGTGATCTGATGCCTTAGGGTGACATGTCTTCGCTGAATTTCTCCATTTCTTGTTCACTTGTGAGCTTAGAAGATGATTTTTTTTATTTTTTTGATACAGGTTGAAGTTGTTATAAGTCTGCTACCCCCTAGCTGCCATGCTATGATAGCTGATGCATGTGTCCAGGTACATCATCACTTTTTCTGTCTATATTGCTTCTTCGCAGCTTCAGTCTTCTGCTTTTAAACTTCTGTTCCAAATAGTTGCTTCTTGCAGAATGAAATGAATTTGTTGATATACATTATCCATCTCCAATATATTATAAGAATCGCATTATTTGGTATTGGTTAAATGTAGACAAAATTGGAATAGTATAATGAACTGCTTTTGCTCTCTTTTTATTAAGAAGTAGCAGATGATCACTGCTCTTTGAGTCTTTGACTCAAGGGTCAATCTGAAACAGTCTTAGTATTTTGTCGTAGTACAGGGGTAAGGTTGCATATGTCCGATATCTTTTACCTTACTTTGGTGGGAGCCCTTTGGCACTGGGGCAATTTTGACGATATCGGAAGGGTAGACAATTAGGATATGGTACTGGAAGTCAAATTATTGTGAGGAATAAGGAATATTGAAATGGCAAACCATTATCTTGCACCTACCCCTCTGATAAGTGGGAGTCTTTTCTTGACTGGGGTAATGAAGCGATGATGTCCTTTGAGAGAGTTAAGAGAGTAGAATTCACTCGTAGTTTGTTACTGTGATAGCTCATACATCAAACCAGTTTGCATCTCAGGTCGCAGGTCTTTGGTCTAAGACCATTGATACTACCCTTTCGCCTGCTTATCTTGCATGATTATCAAAACCCTCAAACGACCAGATTCTTTATCAGGACTCCCCTCCAATCTATTTTATCTTGGATTCTTATTTTCATTAGTAAATTCTACCCTTTTTGGAAAAAATAAAGTTAAAGGAATTAATAGGGCAAAATTTCAACTGCAACCATTCTGTTGTTCGCTAGTCTTTTTTTCTAAATGTTGGATTCTGTTCTTTTTGTCTGAAACAGAAATGATACCAATGGTAACTTTTCCATCTGTACAAGAACTTGACATCCATTGACCCTTTAGATGATCAATGAAGATAATGGTACTCATAGCTTCATTAATTATTGTACACATGCAGCTAAAGAAGCATCTTGTTACAGCTAGTTATGTCGACGATTCCTTGTCAAAGCTGGATGAGAAGGCAAAGCTTGCTGGCATAACAGTTCTTGGTGAGATGGGCCTGGATCCTGGAATAGGTATGTGTATCAGGAAGGCCTCAAATGTAGTATTCTATAAATATTTATCACCATATGATTAATAGTAAATAAAATGGAGGTGGAAAATTGGTGTTACGCCATTGCTCAAGTATGAGAAAGGCGATCTCCATTGCCTGTCTGCCACTGTTATCTACAGATCACGAGCTCTTTTTTATTTGACAATTCCGCATGATGTTTTCATATTCAATTGAACTTCTGATAGATGTGCATGTATTGCATATTCAAATGGATGAAGAAGAACAAGACATCCATCCTTAGTTGACACTAGTCTTTGGGACATGGAAATTTCTAAGGTATATTATCCATGTTACTTCGTGATGCAGATCACATGATGGCAATGAAAATGATAAATCAGGCTCATACCCAAGGTGGAAAGGTACGATCCTTTACCTCTTATTGCGGAGGTCTTCCATCTCCAGCTGCAGCAAACAATCCATTGGCCTACAAATTCAGGTATATGCTCTGTGATGCTGAGGTTCACATGAACGGAGCATGTATTCTTGATATATTATATCCCTGTATAATAGTAAGACACTTGGGCTTATAAGGTTTGTGCTGAGACCCACACTTACTCAATAGAACATCAAAACTTTCTGACTACAGTGTGGAGTTGCACGCGATACCCACAAGCATAGTTATCATCCCAAACCAAATAGATGGACAGAAACATTTGATTGCTTCAAATTATTGATTGTTGAATTTTGCTTAGCCGACAAACATAAGTATTCATTGATTTCTAATGCCTTCTTCCTATCTTCCACCTGCTTCTAGCTGGAATCCTGCTGGTGCTCTGAGAGCTGGGCAAAACCCCGCCACTTACAGAACTCACGGGCTAGTCGTAAATGTTAGAGGTAATAAGCTCCTGAGTTTCTGCTTTTAATTAGGCAAAGAGAGGCTAATATGGGATCTTCAGTGAAAAATATATGTCCAATATGTTGTCTTGTATTGACCATGCAGGGAAAGATCTGTATGACTCAGCAGTGAAGTTTCGCCTACCTGATTTTCCAGCTTTTCCACTGGAAGTCCTCCCAAACCGTAATTCTCTGGTTTACGGGGATATCTACAAAATTGGGGATGAAGCCTTAACAATCTTCAGAGGAACTCTCCGCTTTGAAGGTTTGACTATTAATTAAGAATCCAGATTTTCTTTTGGAAGTTGTATCAATGATAACATACGCTACTCATATACAAATCAGAAAGTAACAATTAGGCACCACTTTCCTTTTGTAGGTTTTAGCGAAATAATGGGAACTTTGGCAAAGATTGGTTTCTTCGACTCAGAAGTGGAAGCACTTCTTATAAGTTCTGAGAGACCCACCTTTGAATTATTCACACTAACGCTTCTTGGTCTTGAAAAAGGGAAATCGTTCCACCCTAGTAGTATAGGAGAGACGGATATTGCTGAAAGGATCCTATCACTTGGCCACTGCAAGCAGCTAGAAACTGCTGCAAGGACAGCTAGGACTATCATGTGAGTGAAGATATGAAAACTGGAGGGGGATTCTATGCCCTTCTTCTCTTGATGAGATTTCAAATATTTTGTTTCTTGAGGAGGGCATCTAACGACTTTTCTAATGTTCATATTTTTTCTTTCCCTCCTTTCATTGACTGATTAGATTCCTGGGACTTCATGAACCAACACCAATACCTTCAACATGCAAGACGGCATTTGATGTCACCTGTCTCCGCATGGAAGAAAGGCTTGCTTATTCCAGCACCGAGCAGGTACACTTATTTCTCAATTATGCGAGCTAAATCCCTGTCATAGTCTAGCTACAAAACTACAAATTCTGATGCTCTTTTGTCTATTCTTTTTCAAAATGTAGGTTTTTCTATTCTTTCTATCTTCATCATGGATCACTCTTTTTGATGAAAATTTTGGATGGTGAACAGGACATGGTTCTTCTTTATCATGAAATAGAAGTTGAATACCCCGAATCCCGCACAACTGAGAAGCAACAAGCAACACTTTTAGAGTTTGGAAAGACAGAAAGAGGAAGAACCACATCAGCCATGGCGCTGACTGTTGGGATTCCTGCTGCGATTGGAGCTCTGGTACATGATCAACAATTAATTTCTACATCCTTTTTACTCGCTTATGCAGATCTTATTGTTGATGTTTCCTCTTTTTCTTTTCTTCTTCTGGAAAATCACAGCTCTTGCTAGTTAATAAGATCAAGACGAGAGGCATTTTGAGGCCAATTGAACCTGAAGTATATGTTCCAGGTACTTTTAGTTAACATTGTTTCGGCAAAGAATTCTGCAAAATTATTTACTACTCTGACCTTGCTTATGCTTGTTTCTGACATCATTATTACACATTTCTATTCATCGACTTCAGCAAGATAGTTTGCCCACCCGTTGAGGAAATTTGTTATGAGTTCTGACATCCTGTGTTGTCCGCGCTTTCATGTGTCGATTTGTATAACATGATAAGTACATTCATGCTTTGTTTGCATTTCGCAGCACTTGATATCATACAAGCATATGGAATCAATTTAACAGAGAAGGTAGAATGAAGCAGAGTCTTTGCTCACCTGTGATCAGTGCAGACCTGAAGGCTCGCATGTACATAATCTGCAAGTCTGTATGATAGGAACGTCATCTCGCATGTACATACTCTGTACGTCTATATGATAGGAACGCCATGTAAATTCCATAGTTCCATACAAATGTAAAGTTCACCCCTGATTTCTCAGAGCCTAAAGCAATGATTCGTTGCAAGGTCACTGAAAAAGGTCAATGATAGTAATGAAATAAACTTATGGGACACCCGTTGGGCACCCATTATATATCCCAGGTCTGCGATTTTACTGTACGAGGAGCTGAAGGGCACAGATGTACACAAGCCAGAGATAATAAGTTGTTCATTAGCCAGAATTATACTAAGCTGAAAATAGTCTAAAATTATGACTTCCTTGCCATTGCCACGAGTTCCTTTAGAACCCTTGACATTTGCTGTGGAAGACTGAAAATATGTTCCTCTATTTTATTTATTTGGTAAAGTATGTGTTTTCAGTGTCATCGGTAGCAGTTCTACACTGACAATAAGGTATATGTAAAAGTGCCCTAAATTGTGAACTGGCATCTAATTCACTGCTTTAAATGTATTTCAGAAGTTATAGGCAAACCTGAGCGCAGGTTTGCAGTCCCCCGTGAAATTGAAAGCCAAAAGAAAGACACCTAAGTACCTAACAAATAACGATGGAAGCCACATAGGTTTCCATTAACCGAAATCTATCTAACCTTTTCTTTTTCATAATCATTATGGCTGCATGGAATTGCTTGCAAATTTCCATTGCAGTATGTTACACAGCCAAAGTTTCTTTACGTACAACAGGAAGTTAGACATAACTATGACGCACAGCAATTAGCTACTGGGCGTCCTGACAATTCTACAAAAGCTTTTGCCTCAAAATGCCTTTTTCCCACTTCATCTCATTTGAGGCTGATGAAACCAAAACTGAACCTCAGATGAATCGCGCACCTGGGGGCTAGGGCTAACATTACAAATGAGAAGAATATATCCAGGACGCTAATTGTTGCTCCACTTCTTCCCAGTTATGAACTTTGGTCACAAGAGGATGTTGATGACTAGACCCTGTCTTGCACCAGGGGTAGGAGTTCTGGTAATCAAAAAGTAGTACTCTAATACCAACTTCAGCGCACTCGAGAGCATATCTTGGATTATCATCAATCAACACCTTTGCACCCACTGACCTGCCAAAAGTAAAAATGACGAGCTGCTTTAACAAAACAAGAGCGTTTCTGCAAACCAACTCACCAAAAAATTATAATCCTAGAAATGAAAAAAGCTCACAGGACATAAACAGAAATGTGGGAAACCAATCCTAGAAACGTGACAGATTATTTGTCAACAACAACAACAACAACAACATAGTGTTATTCCTGAAACTGATTGAGGTCGGCTAATATGGACCAAATTATACATCACATGGCAAATTGCTAGTATAGAAATATTCATCACGACTGAGGTGTGCTCCTTAAATTCAAAAGAAAGACGAGCAAACCTGCAAATCTCTGACTTGGGCCTTGATACTCCGTCTAGAGCGAAGTGATTCCCAAAGTGCATTTCCTCAAAGAGTCCAGGAAAATGCTTCTCAATCCACTCAATTGTGTGGTCTTTGATGACATTTTGGCGGGACCTAAGAACATGAAAAACTAATGAATAAGGTGTTTGACAACTTTCGGAATGGGACGGGTGTTTTAAGTTTTAACGTCTCTGAAACCCAGGTTCATCAAGAACTTACGTAACAATGGACAAATTGCAGAATCCTGCTAACTTTTGAACAGCCCTTTGAGCTCCTGGAATTGGATGAATCCCATTCTTGAAATAAGTTGACTTAAAGAATTCATGAACACGAACATCAGCTGCAAACAAGAAGTAAAACATCAAACAATCCATTATTGTTAACATAAGAAAATCCATACAACCAAAAAAAAGAAGAGGTGAGTTATGCAGCAGATCAAGAAGAGCATGGACAATAAGCGGAGACTACCTACAAGAGCTGTAAATCAGGATACAACAGCAAACATCTGACAACTCTAAAGTGAACAATACAAATCTAGAAGCAGAGACATCTCAAATGCAATCTCAAAAATGAGACACATATTAACTTCAACACAACTGTTGCTTGAGGAACTGAAAGCTGTTAATTGGCAATTCACCAAATCTAGGTGTCTATTAACTAAGTAATGTTAGGCCTAACTTTTCACAACAAAGTGCTTTTGCTTGTTTGGTTTTTTTACTCATGCTCTCCCACCACCATCACAGAAACGTACTAGAAAGTATGAGAGACTCCTACAACAGAACAAAAAAAAAAGTTTCACCAAACATGGTCTAAATTCAATTGGCTCCACGAAATGCGCATGCTTCTCCCACCACCCCTAAATCTTCATGCCCTTTATTAATCGAACAAAGACCACGAAAACCAAAAAAAAAGCATTTTCCCACAAATGCCCTTGTAATATTGTCAAAAGGGGTTGCCAATAAAGGAAATGGGAAGAACATTTAGAGACATCCAAAAAATCGATATGGGAAGAAGATAATGGGACGGAGGGAGTACTCAAAAAAGTTGAATATAATCTTAATCTCCTTGCTAACCGGGCTAAAGGGTACATAAATCCACCCACCAACCCCCATCGCCCAAGTGACTGGGCAGGAGCATGGTTGAAGGAAACGGAACAGCAACAACAGAGATCAACCAGTCAACCACCTTTCACATGGTATAACAATCCGACTCATACTTATATCCTTATAACAGCAATGTGACCACCAAAAATGTAGAGATCTGAGATACTAAAGTGGGATGTCAAGCAGCCAAGAAATGTGAAGGCACCCAGTCTACCTTCTTCCTGAAGGCAGAAGCACAAAGGCGTAGCTTGTACCAGAGAAGTATTCAAGAAATCCAGCTCCAACTATGAAAATGCTGGTCTGGCAAACCGATGAGGAAAATATTGAAATACTACAATCCAACCCCCCCCCCCCCCCC
>ONZK01003221.1:7455-30206 GCA_900322385.1 Pharnaceum exiguum
ATGAGATAGAGTTTGATCTGTTCCAGTAATGTCGGTTTTGTTATGATAGGTGATCATTTTATGGGTAATGGAGTGTAGACTTGAGTGAACAGATACAGAGTCAATTTTATCCATTACTTAATTCCTGTTGTTACCTGTCTATTGTTTAAAAATTTCTTTTCTTTTTTATAATTTTATATCTCTACATTATGTTCCAAATGCTATCTGTAAGCCTTAGAATTACTCTTATTTGCTGCAGGCGCTGGATACATTCAATACTGCTGTTGTTTCGCCTGTCTACTATGTCATGTTTACTTCGCTCACCATTCTTGCCAGTATGATCATGTTCAAGGTAATGCAGTGAATGCTTGGAATCTCTTAGTTCTGCCAATGTAATTTCATATCTAGATCTTTGCTATATCTATGACTAGTTTATATTGTACTTGTAAAGCTTTACTTGGTCTCCTAGTCATGCAGTTTAATGACTTGCCACAACTGTCTTTTACAGCCTTGGATTCATCAGTACTTTTTCCTTCAATTTTCTAATTACTACATTTTTCTTCTTATTTCTCAACTAAGGTTAGATTCGGAGTACATCTGACCAGGAATTAGTACCTTATAGAGGGATAGTTCCAGCAAATTTGTACTGCTGACTAGCTTTATGTATGATTTAGAGAAGAAATATCTCCTCTATTTTCCCAGCTTATGTGATGTTCTTCTTCTGCTATTCAGGACTGGGATTCTCAGAATGGCTCACAAATTGCTACTGAACTTTGTGGATTTGTAACAATTCTGTCTGGAACGTTTCTGCTTCACAAAACGAAAGACATGGGGAGCACACCCGTTGCTCCTACTCAGCATATATTTGAATGTTCGAGGAGCTGTGGTGAGCATCGTAGCCCTGATAGGAATTCGACGGAATAAGCTGCACCGTTCAGACAACTTTGCAGAGCCATCTAATGGTTCTCAATTATTCAAGGGCTCCAATATGTCCTGTTTTCCAAGGGTCAAGTCAGGGAGCATGAAGTTTTGGGTGGAGACATTGTGCTGTACAGAATAGCTTATTCTGTTTTTAAAGGAAGAAATTTTTTCTGACAGTATATACAATCATTGAGGAAGGAACGTATTATTGGTAGGAAACAGCCACGGGTAGTAGTAGAATTCTTGCTAATTCTTTCTTTACAGATTTTTAGATGTGAATATATTCTGGAAAACGGATTCAGCTAAAGAGGTTTGTTATCTGAGAAGTTGAGAGATTCTCGTTAGCTGAACAAGGCGAAAATTAGTATGGAGCTTCCATTCCATTAATCGGAAACACAGTTTATATCTGCGCTACATCTTTGTTACTTTTGTGCTGCTTTCGATCCCTTGTTCAGAAATGTATGTTTCAGTGCAGTGCAGTGACAGTAAATCAGGTTACACTGCTTATATCTGTTAGCCTTTGCTTTGGATGGTCATATGAGTGTGGTCATATCTGTTAGCCTTTGCTTTGGAAAGGCGTTGTCTTACTTTGCAATGCCTGAATTTTCAATGAGGCTCATATAGGGGTTGGCCTTCTTATGGCTATTATTACTAAGATGAGAAGACTATCACGGTTTAGAAAGCATAGTAAATTATGCAGAGGAGAAAAAAATGAAAGGAAAGGGTGATTTGGTTTTGGTGAGAATGGCTTGCGGCCTTGCGGGCAAGAGTGAGTGTAGATCTTCTCCATTGTGCTTGAGCACGGGAGAAGATCTCCACCGTTTAGTGCATTAGACAATCAGGAGGCATTGGCATTTTTCAGCCTCTGATAGTGCATTAGGAGTTTAGGACAATGAGGGGGCAGTGGCATTTTTCAGCCATTGATCCTAGTACTGGAGATTCCAGATGAATAGTATTCGAGTGGGGCATCATGTTTTCATGATTAACACTAGTAAGCTTACATAAAGGCACTGAGTGAGCCAATGAAACTCATGACTACTCCTATAAATAATCTAATGAAGCATGGATCGGTTTCTAAAAAATGAAGCACAATGATTTACAGTATGAGGTTCTCATATTATATGAGTCTTTGTGAAAAAAAGTCTCCCGATTTTCGGCCCAAGGCTGCGTACATCATATTGAAATGAGATTCGACTAAGTATTGAAATGAGATTTGACTGAGTTGTTGTTGAGATACTCACATCCAATTAGATGTGTCATTGGTGTATAAGATATCATTTTCGAAGTAATGAATTAATCATCTATACTTCTACATTTCACATGGTCTTCTTAATATATTTAATTAAGTATTACAGAAAAATAAATATTTTGTTACCAATATAACAACTTGGATAAATTTGATCTCAACAAAAAACTCAAAAAGACACCATGGGTTGTTCTACTTCTTATCATGGACATTTTGGGCATTTGTCTCCACCCTCCAATCCCTTTTTTCATTTTCCTTTTATTTGTTGAGTGACTTGTCTCTCTGTGTCCCTAACCTTTTACTCTGTCTTTAGTCGTTAAAATTGGGTAAAAATTCCGACACCCCACTTTCTCTCTCGTCCCACTGACCTTCCTTACTTCTCAAAATCCCAAATTCTTTTCTTTTTTATTCTTTCCCTTTTTTCTCCAGTAACCCACTTGAAGATTATCTGGGCTCTTTCAATTCCAAGGTCAGTGTATAAAGTTTGATCATATAAACACTCAGCTACATCAACCTTATTTGATCTGTTCATATTTCTTGTAATTTGGCATGTGGGTATTTTTTTATTCTGTAGAATTGTAAGTGCCCATGAGTTTTGGCAACCCATTTGTTGATTTTGTTAGTAGCTTAGCTTAGATTGGTAAAGAATATTGTTATATGATATATTGTTATGATGGCAACCCAACCAAAGAGAAAGAAATGGAGTGAGGCAGAGGAAAGAACATTGATAGAGAAATATGGAGAGATGATCTCAAATGGGACATTAGCAAAGATGAAAACTAGGGAGAAAAAGTTCAAGCCCATTGCTTTATATGTCAATACAGTGCATCATCTTAGGGACCCACATGCCTTTCCTTGGCAATGGACTTGGAAAGATGTTTCTACCAAGGTGCAAAACATGAGGCATCAGTATTTGCTTGTTAAGCAGAAGGTTAAGAAGCCGGGACTGCCGAGCGGTAGTGATTTGGTTGGTGGGGTGGTGGTGGAGGAGGAGTTTGAGTGGGGTGATGGACTTTCGCATTGGTCGAATTTTCTTAGGTATAAAGAAGTGTTTGGTGATGTGCCTATTGTTAATCATGATGATTCGTTGTTGGGCGCGGTTAATAATGATGAGGGCGGGGGGTGTTTTGATGGTAGTGGGAGAGGGATGGATATGGGGGTTTTTGGGAATTTGGGGCATTCGGGGGAAGGGGATTTTGGTGCTGGGATTGATGGTGGTGAAGATGGGGTTTTGGGTTTGCATTTCGACTATGATGGGGATGAAGGGGAGGAGAATTTCAATAACGGTTGTCACCATTTGAAGGACGATGTAGATGAAGGGTTTGTGTATGAAGAAGTGGAGACTAATGGGTCTGAGGTGAGAAAGAAGAAGAAGGCAGGGAGAGGGTTTGAGAAGAAGGCTTGGAGCTTTTTAGCTAATCAACTTGGTCAGTTAAAGGAAATGGAAATGAGGTTTGAACATCGTGATATGGAGAGGGAGCGAGAGAGGCAGAGAAGGGAGAAGGAAAGAGATGAGATGTGGGAAGAGAGAAATAGAGAGAGAGTGAAGAGACAGAAGGTTATGGAGGAATGGAGGAAGCAAAGGATAATGGAATGGGATGCCATTGATAAGGAGAGTGAAGAAAGGGAGAGAAGAAGAAAAGAGGAAGCGTTGATTCAAGAGAGGGACTGGGAAGAAAGAATGAATAGGAGGAGGTCCGAGTGGAAGAAAAGGATGGATGATATGTTGAGTCACCATCGAGTAGAGATGGGTCAGATTCAGTCTCGTATTCTTCATGAACAACAGAATCTCACCAGTCAGTTGCTTGCTATTGTTGCACAGTGGTCAGGTCATCCACATGGACTCCCTGATCACACAGGAGCGAGCAGCCATTATCTTTCACAAATGATGCACCATGTAAGTGGCATGGTTCAAGATGATACTAGGGTGGAAGGAGATCACCAGGACGATCAATTCATTGTTGATGGGTGATCTTCATTCTTCTACACCTTTTTGCAGTTTGTAGTTCGCGATCAAATGTGTACTACATGTTTGTCGTGATGGAAGTGTAAAGGTAAGAGACTTTGACTGTAGTCCTATGCCATAGGATATCATTTTATATTTTTCTGTCACTATGAGTTTAGTCAATAATGGCCTAATGGGGATGAAATTCCTAGTCAGTAGTTTCTTTTTTCTATATCAATCATCATGATATTAACTTGTACATTCTTCTTTCATCAAACAATAGTTGGAAATGCTGTAAAATCTGGTTCTTTTCCATGTCCATTTTTCGCTTCCTTACCATCTTGTAAAGTTTATCTTGAAGTTAGCTGTGGATGCAGCAATCAATGGAACTCCTTTTCGACTATTAACACTGAGAATACTTTCTCCACTAGATGATGTGTCCTTCAGTTATTGTTATTTAAATATTTTTTTTTTTTTGCAAATGGTGTCCTGTTATCTCATATTGCTCAGAGTCAGTGATGTAGCGCAAACCCTTTCTCTTCCTTTTTCCTTTCTCGTTGTTGTGTGCGCACGTTTGTGTGTAGACCGTAAGTGTCAACCAATTTAAAGATAGCGATGGTTATGATTATCTTTAGGAAACCTTATGATGATACAGATTGGCTATTCATAAGGTCATTCCTGGTTTCTGTTCAATATCTAGATGCCATACATTTAAGCCATTAGCCGCCAGCACTCATTACTTTTGTACTGGTGGGATGCAATGTTGGTTGCTTGCGAACCCTTGCTTGTGAAATGTGAACCATAGCGCCCCCATCATTAACTTGGTCATCTTGTTGGTATTTTCAAAAATTTAAAACTGATTGTGGAATTCATAACTTGCTTCTAGCAGGAAGTCTTAGTCCTTGATGCATAATGTACACCAGCATATTGTATGTCCAACCTTGTCAGTATCAGTTCCTTCTACCAGAATATCTGTTCTGGCACTATTTAGCTGCAGCTGTAAAAGCTATCATTCAAAGACTTTGATTGTCCACTCTTGATCATTACTGTAGCATTTAGCAGGCAATAATCCTCTAATTATTGATTTGTGAGATCCTGGGAATTAGCAGCAAGTCTACTGGTTGCCAATGCCTAAGTCGAATCTTGGTTGCTTTTTTTTATCATATATTGTATGCAAATTGGCAAAACACCAACGCAGGTTAGTATTATCCTTGTTCCTCCACACAAGGGACCAAGATTCAATTCCAGTGGGGCCATCGGAGGGAGTTGTATTTCCCCCTCTCCTCTCCTCTTCAATGGTCTGCCCTTCAACCCCTGGCCAGCCCGAGATGGGGCTCCTAGTGTTGGCCTTCTTAGCTTCACCCCCAAAAGAAGACCAATGTTGGGAAAGGAGATTGTATAACCGCAGTCCGCAGGACAATCATAGTACAAAGGCAGAAATTCAATGTTAACAAGTCATGAAAAAGCCAATTTGTTCACACCAATATTTGAAACCAAGGCTACAAACCTGTTTAAACAGTAACAACTATTGTGGCTTCTCTAATCCTACACCACAAGAGCATAACATGGATTCCCTTGCTCACCCAAAAACAAGGGACACCCTTCAAATACACGAAGGGTTTCAAATATGGAGGACAACCTTTTATTTAAGATCAAATACGCAGGACATATACATGGCTAGTTCTAAGTTCACACTTCAACAGAATACATTCCTGAATCTTAGACAGTCAAAACATACAGGGGGAGACAATCAAACCACTACAAAGATTAATCATCCTGAACACAGACCACGAGAACTGGCTTTGCATCATATTGAAATCCCTCCTTGCTTCACAAACACCGGTTCAGTTTTGCCTCTGCGAACCCTCAACTGTAACATCCATCTTGAAGGCCTTACAATATAAAAAACCACCAAAATAACATCACCTCATAGATTGCACCTACACAAGAAGTATAATCAAAACTGTTATCCGGAGACAAAATAATTGGAGACTTAAAAACAAAAATGGGGAGAGAAAGCTGTCTGTACCCCTCAGCAGTTTAACCAATTGATTCCATCACGCATCCAATGACTTCATTAATTGTTAACAGAATGGAGTTCTAGGCGCATTTTCTCAAGAAGTATCACTTCAATGCCATCCACAAAGTTTGTTATGCTGTTCCGGACATTGATATCCAAAGAATTGGCCGCCTCCTGTACAATCCAAAATAAGTAACTATTTTTTTCAAAAAAAAAAAAGCCCTCGCACAAAAACATTGACACACATACATTCACCACCACCACCCCACCCAACCCCACACGCACACCTCTCAAAGAAAAACTGTCTGATGCCAGAGCCTCATAGTCAGAGGCTAAACAAACAATTCAGAGTCAAAACTGAGAAGTCCTTACGATAGCAGGTTCTCCTATGAATCGCGTCAAAAAAAAGGTACTCATCTCATAAAAGCAAACTGATCTGCTGGAAGTAAACACTGCAGCCGGTCTATCTCGAAGTGCATTAAGAAGTAAACATGAGCATACAATTTGTACTGCTTTTCTTATCTACAAATGTAGGCCATCCCATAGGAAAATTGTTGAGGGAACATAAGGTTGCTCCTCTATAGCCATACTTGCAAGAAACTGACCAAGTATCACAGTACAGAAATGGAGAAACCACAGCAAAACAACATCACTCTGGATTGGTCATGAGTCATGACCCCTAAATCTTTGACCCTAGCCTCCCACCCCTCACATCACTCACCCTTCAAACACACACCATTCCGCAGCTGTACACCTCGCCACAACAGATCCTCACAAGGGGCACCATGATCTCACTGGAAAGCCTCCCTCTCTCTCTCTCTCTCTCTCCCTCTCTCTCTTTTTTCTCTTAGCCCTCAACCCGCTATTTCCTCTCCTCTTCCATCCATTTCCCTCCCCTACCGCCCTCCACTTACCCCCTTTTCACATCATTCACATTATAATGGATAGCATTTAAAAAGAAGAAAAAATATCGCCGGTGCGCCCAAGGCGTGCCAAGCAACAGCTACCCAATGAGCCAAGTGCCTTTTAAAATTAAGCACCAATGCGTGTTGTGGAAAGCTACATAGATTCTGAAAGACATTTGAGAGTTCTTAAAACATTAGAAGTGAAGCCTTCTCTCAACAGAATCTCCCTCTAAACAACAAACCGCATCAAGTAGTAATTATCCAATAACCATATTGTTTTGGGTTCAAGTTCTTGCGCTAGAGAAGACATCACTCTTCCACAAGCAAGGGCGGATGGCTCCAGCACTAAAGCTCGAAAGAAAAGATAATAAACTCATTCTTGTTTCAGTAACACCAAATAACTCCATGTGTAATTTCTCGCCAAATATGATCCAACCCGGGAATCATAATTAATCAATATTCAAATCTTATATTAACTACTACTAGAAGTTTCGTCTCGAGATAGACGTCAAGGAAAGACAATTACTATGAGTGGAAAGTGTAGTTCCCTCCTCCAATTGGTCTAGCAACGAGTCAAGTGCCAACTAGTCGTGACAGAGTAACAAGTGGATAGCATATAACAGAAAAGTACTTGCCTCGACTTTGCAAAGCAAACTCAAGGAGATTGAGTTTGCATTCTGATCAGAACTCCTGAGTGAAACCAGCTTCAATGCAGACATGACAAGTGGCCAACCTTGAGGAGGCTTTATAAAGGCATCAACTCCACCGTCAATGTGTGCTATGATTGTCTCATCCTTGTCAACGTACTCAAAGGAATGCCTACATTTAAAGAAACAGATAGTCATTAAAAAAAAAATGAAATGCAGCAGCAACTTATACTGTATTTCATGTTTTGATAACTTATATAAAGGTCTGTATCCATATGTTTTGGGCCAAGGAATGACAGAGCTCTCAAAAGAGTGCTGTGGATAAGAACTCAGAAGCAGTTAAAGACCTGCTCAACGCAGACTTCAAGGCGCAATGATTGCTTTTAATGGCTTTCGATTAAAGGAAACATTGGACAAGAGAAATGGCCAAATCAAACCAAGGTAGCAACTTCAAAGATTAAAAGAAAAAAATCAACAAAATACATCATTTATTTATTAAAAAAATCAACAAAATACATCAGAAGAAAGATGACAGTTTAAGAACGGATAATCACCTTGACTTATTAGCAACCTTCACCATAAGCTGCCTTGTAATGCATGTGACTATTCTATCCTGCACTCTCTGCATAAACCATCCCAAAGAGGACCTAGTCTCTGGTAGAGGCAGAACAGAGAACAACTTGCTGGCACAATGATAAGAGGGGAACATTATGAAAAAGAGGAACATAGGAAAAGCTTTCACTAGCATACAAAGGGGCGGGGGGAAATGGAAGGAACAATACATGCGACTGGCAATCATTTTAACAACATAAGATTGTAGGCAATCTCTCTTCTCTTAACTTCTTAATTCCCAAACATGATTGGGGGAGGCTAACCAAAATGGAATTTTCACAACACTCATGCCACTATTTTTTTTTATAGGTATTTGGCAATCAAATTGACAATACGATAAGCAGAATGCATGATTAAGCTTAAACATGAGATGCATAATCGGAATAAACTCATATCTCGTGCACAACTTCTATCGCATGTCACTATATTTTGTAACTCAGGATATATAAAAACCTCATATTGTCACTAGAAGTAGTTACAGATCAGATGATGTTTAACAGAAATGGGCCACCCAGAAATAAAAAGCCAAGACAAACCTGAAGCTGTTTGCCGCTTCAACAATCTCCCCTAAATATATATCATCTGGGAATATCTGCACTCATATGATTACACAGATATTAAAATAGGATTGAGACAAACTAAGGCACTGCTCATGATGAAGGCATGGAATATCTGCATTAATTTGATTTCTCATATTCATGCTTTACCTGTATTCACCCAAAACAAAATCTTTGAAATATGTATCAACAATCAAGATGAATGCACATCTGTTCTCTATTTTACCAGTAAGTTATTAAGTTTCACAGATAGCTAACATGTGAGCACCTAATCTGTTTTTAGGTGACCTAGACAGTTTGAAAGGCACTGAACATTCACTCTATCAAAAATGCACAGGCCAAAAATCTCAATAAAAGTTCACTGAACACCTGAAAACCCTATTACTGAGGATAGCATACAGCATACCTCAGCATTTTTTATCTCCATACTCCCATCCACATCCATTAGCAGCTCATGGTTGACTTCACTAGTGACCTTTAGCTGGCTGGTCAACCCTTCAACACTAGGAATGCAAGTTTTCAGTGACACCCGAATGCTGTTTCCTTCAAAGCCAATTACTTTCAAACCAGTAAATGCATCCTCAATCTTCTCAATTGCCTCAATCCTAAACGCACAGCAACAACATATATATTCAGAGGCAGCACAATCTTTGTTTTATTTTTAACCAAATGGAAGACAAAATACATTGCGAAAAGGCGGACTAGTTTGTCTAAAGATAATAGACGGCGCATAACCTTTTCAATTTGAGATCAAGGTCCTGTAATGACTTCAACGTCTCATTGTTGGCCTCAACTTGACGCTTCAATTCCAATGTCTATAACAAAAGCAATATACATACAAGTAAGCTCACTCGGTTAACTTCGTGACTAACAACTTAACAAGCAAGCTGATCCCTTTAATGAAAGTCGCGATGAGAAAGAACAACCTCAAAGCAGTCTTCTTGTCCCTCAGACAGTTTGAGATAATTTTCGACATGTTCAAAGTCGTCAACATCGTCTTGTCCCAATCCCTATGTCACAACATCCAAGCATAACAAAACAGTCATAAAACAATTTATGTAGGTTTTATTGAATTCGCAAATGTTAATTTGTAAATCATGTACTGACCTTGAGCTGAGGAGCATAGTCTAGAGCGTGGCGCAATGTTTCGAGATTACTTCCCAATTTGCAACTACCTAAATATATAATTATAATAATCATGAAAGCTACATTTAACAAAAAGGTTGAAAAACCAAAAAAAAAAAAAGAAAGAAAGGAAAAAGGGGTTTTATGTTACCTTCAGTATATGACTTCTTTAGATGGTTTATTTCATGAATAATAGAAGCACTCTCATTTTCCGTTATCTCAATTTCAGCTCTCAATCTGTCCATGTAGGCATCTACAAGCATAATTTAAGCTCTTCAATTGTCTTACTTGAATTTCAATTTAATAAGGAAAAAAAGCAGAAAGAAAAAGGAAAGGGTTGGTGGGGTTACCGAAATGTTGATCAGGGAGGGAGGGGACATGAGAGTGTTGGGAGACAATTTGGTTCACATTTGTCTGCACATTACATTACATAATTAAATTAATTAATAGGCCAAATTAGAAAAAAGGAATTGAAATACAGTAGAAAGTGCGAAGGGTGTAAAGAGTAAGAGTGACCTCGAGAGAAGAGACGAAGTGTTGGATGAATTGTTTATAATTATTATTATTATTGTTGTTAATGTTGTTGGGGTTGCCGGAGGCGGAGGTGGAGTTAGTGAGGTGGTGGTAACTGGACAAGTCTTCAATTTGACTGCCATGCCAAAGGAATATTTTAAAAACATTCAAATACACATACATACATACATACATACATACATACATACATAGATAGAGTAATAAATAAGTAAAAGAGATTAGAAGGGAAGGAGAGAGAGAATGGGGTAGAGAAGAGAAGAGTAGAGTAGAGTAGAGGGTTTGGTTGGTTACCTATGGATAGATTCACTCTCCATTTCAAATACTCTGATCCCTGTTGCTGCTCGCTCTGCTCTGCTCTGCTCTGCTCTGCTGTGTGTGTGTGTGTTTCTCCCGCCGCTTGACTGACTAATGCATCTACTTTCTTACTGTATTATTATTATTATTCTTCCGCCTCGCATTTTCGTTCTTTTATTTTATTTTATTTTAAATGGGATTAAACGCGACTAGACTAGACTGTCTCTTTTCTGTTCTTTGGTTTCCCCCCTTTAAGAGCAGACTGACTGATTACTAGTGGATCATCTTCGTGTATGGGCTAAGGCCCACTTTCCTCTATCAAAGTGATAAGGCCCATGCCCAATTTCTCAGTTGGCTGCCAGTGCCTGGCACATTTTTCTTTTTTTCCTTTTTTTATTCTTGCGCCAAATTAAAGCAAGGTATGCCTAACTGAAACTGGAAGTAGTAATTTGATAACCTTCACCTTCAACTAGTTTCAACCGAGTGAGTGAATACGAATACTGAATAGTCAGTCATTCCTGAATGCCATTAGATTAGATTAGATTAGATTAGATTAGATTAGATTAGATTGCTACAACGTCTCCGTCAATGCCAACAAACAAATTAAAGTCTGCTGTGTGACGGTACGCTCAAAAACTACAACGTGTCACAGTAGCCAAATTAAAGCAACTAGTCAAGTTATCCATCCACAAATATTTTCCACTTTCTCTCCGCTCACACACACAAATACAGAGACTTTCCCTTTGGCACTGCTGCGAAAGTCAAACCAGAATAGAATCAAATGTCTGTACTCCAATTATCATCATGCCGACTTAAAATTACCTCCCTTTACTTGTTAATATCACTGATGACGGCGTTAATAACAGCAGCTACCAGTGCCGAATTATTGTTCAAGCCGTTCAACGTCTCCTACGATCACCGAGCTCTCAAAATTGACGGCCAACGCCGTATTCTCATCTCGGCTGGCATCCACTACCCCCGCGCCACTCCCGAGGTACATAACAACTATATTCGCTGTTGCATGTCAATATTATTTAATGAAATGCAACAGCACACAATTCTTATCTAACTGTGGGACTGGCAGATGTGGCCTGATGTTATCGCCAAAGCCAAGGAAGGTGGAGCTGACGTCATTGAGACTTATACCTTTTGGAACGCTCACGAGCCTGTTAGAGGACAGGTAGGGTAGGGTAGGGTAGGTACGGTGGGGGTGGGGGGCTTTTCTTGTTAATCAATGTAACAGTAATTTCATTTCTTTTTTGTCTAATAGTATAACTTTGAAGGAAGATACGACCTTGTCAAGTTTGCTAAGCTGGTAGGATCAAATGGCCTCTATTTCTTCCTGAGGATTGGCCCCTACGTTTGTGCTGAATGGAATTTCGGGTACACTATTTTCAGCTCAGTTCAGTTCGGTTGTGTTACTTACCTGATGC
Source organism: Pharnaceum exiguum (assembly GCA_900322385.1). NCBI lineage: Eukaryota > Viridiplantae > Streptophyta > Magnoliopsida > Caryophyllales > Molluginaceae > Pharnaceum > Pharnaceum exiguum. Next base: position 19,674 of record ONZK01003221.1, read on the forward strand.
TGTATTCATGCGTATTGTGTATATGGAAACATGAGCTTATTTGTTGGTGGGTTTGTTTGTTTGTATGTTACAGTGGGTTTCCGGTGTGGCTACGAGATATACCAGGCATAGAGTTTCGAACAGATAATCAACCCTTTAAGGTATTACATTAACCGTAGATGATTTCGTGGCTCAAATTGAATTATTAGGATAATGCCTTTGTTTTGATTGTACATACTGTGTCATTTTTTTAGGAGGAGATGCAACGGTTTGTGACCAAGATAGTAAATTTAATGCGAGAGGAAAAGCTCTTCTCTTGGCAAGGCGGTCCGATAATATTGTTGCAGGTTGAGTAACCATTGTTTGCTTCAATGTCTTTCACGGTCTTTGATTCTGATGGAAATACATTGGTCAGCTTATTGAATGAATGAACCTGTAGCATGCCATTGGATGGGAAGTTTTTATGTAGGATGTTGAGTTGAAGTTCAATGGAGTTATTTCTAAAATTAGGAACTAAAAGAAAAAGATAGTAACTCCTGTGAGTTTAACTTCTTTTTTTCAGATTGAGAATGAATATGGAGATGTAATAGATAAGTACGGTGAAAAAGGGCGTAGCTATATTAAATGGGCCGCCGACATGGCTGTTGGGCTTGGTGCTGGTGTCCCATGGGTCATGTGCAAGCAAACTAATGCTCCTGAGTTCATTGTAAGTTCAGTTGCCTCCACTATTTTGTCTTCAAAGTTCTGTGGCAGTTCATGGTTTGTTTCCGAAAACCTGTGATAAGGTCATGAAAACTTTTGGAGAATTTCTATTTAGAGCTTTGTCCCAAGCAACTGTTTTGACTTGGTCCAGCGTATTTCTGCTACATTGGCTGCAGATTGACACCTGCAACGGGTACTACTGTGATGGCTTCAAGCCCAATTCCAACAAAAAACCTGTATTTTGGACAGAGGACTGGGATGGCTGGTACGATTTTACTGTGTTACCATATTCCTGGATCTGATTTGTTTTACCCTGTGGCGCCTATTCTTGATTACGTATGATGATTTTTATTCAACATTATGTGCTGAAAATTTCGGATAGTGGACTAGTTACCACCGAATCTTTGTTTAGTAGATTTGAAAGGAATTAAAAAAAATTGAATGAATGGACTCACAAAAGATGTAAATATGGAATGTCTGGGAATCAAATCAAAAAGTGAAGTCGTGAAGAGGATGATTACTTTTCTATATCTTATATGCCTATGCAGCCTTTGTTTTTACCAAGTGAGGCCAGCTCAATGGTAGTGCCAACATCTCTTGTTGTGTACATATGAGATAACTTGTAGGAGTGTCACTATAATTGGTCAGTTGTCTTCTATCATAGTTAAGTATTCAGCTTGGTTGAATTGGAGAGGATGAATATTTTCCATTTGTGGCTTGAAGATTTATTTTTATTTTTCATTCTTCTTTGATGCATATCCTATTCTGTTGTAGGTATACTAGTTGGGGCAAAAGCTTACCACACAGACCTGCTGAGGATCTTGCATTTGCTGTTGCTCGCTTTTTTCAACGAGGTGGTAGCTTGCAAAATTATTACATGGTAATACAACCGAGTAAGTTATGCCGCTTGATGTTAGTTGTTTTTCTTGTACTATATTATCCATTGTGGTCCTTGCATTTTCATTATGAGTAGTGATAAAGCACTAGCCGAATGTGTTATATAAGAAATATGGCCACGTGTTAGGGAACGTTACTATCTGTCCCCAAGTATCCTACCTAACAATATTATTGTATGTTCTTACCTGTGCATGCAGTACTTTGGCGGAACAAACTTTGGGAGAACATCAGGAGGTCCATTCTATATCACAAGTTATGATTATGATGCCCCAGTTGATGAGTATGGTAAGTCAGTTCTTTAATTCGGTTCTGAACCAAGAGGGTAGCGAAGGATGGAGGGAGGGAGAGAAGAAGTGTACTTTATGCTGTTGCAGCTCAGTTAGACTTCTTTTCTTGTTATAGGTCTTTTGAGCGAGCCTAAATGGACTCATTTGAGGGACCTTCATGCTGCGTTGAAGCTTTGTGAACCTGCTTTAATTGCAGTTGATTCACCTCATTATTTCAAGTTGGGTCCAAAGCAGGAGGTGTGTGCTAGTAATTTGTTGCTTTGGTGTGCAGAAAAGCATTCTAGTATCAGATTCCCATATAATGAGAGGTCTATTTGTGAAAGGGCAGAGTATGGAAACACAAATTATTGAGCCCTTCCCCCACGTTTTCTTGAAAGAATAAATGTGGGTTTACCAAATAATGTCGTTGTATCTTAATATTGGTAGACTTATCTAGGCAGTGAAAAAATATTTCTTAATATGCTGGATGGTGTGATTGGATTAGACTTGTAAAGAAGCCTGTAAAGTGGGATACTTGTATATGAAAATTTTTGTTTACTAACTGTACAAGCTCTGGTGGTTGTTTATCTTTCTCATGCTAATGTCTTAGTGGTGGTCTAAATTTTGTCCATCCTTCTTCCGATCTGAATGTTTTGGAATCAAGATGGAAACTAAGCTTTATCTTCCCTATGTTGGGAAGGTTTGGGGTCTAGACATGTGCAACCTTGCCTTACCTTTGACCAGAATGAAAATGTGAAGTGAAACTATGTTAAGGATCTTTCTATTTTTATTTGGGTGGGGAACTGGAGATGTCTCCACAATTCAAATCATGGAACTGCAACATTTTGTTGCAACTGAAGCAGCTTATTGACTTTCCCTGTTCTTTGAGAGAAGATGAGATTCAAGAATACTTTATTCTGGAGATGTTGTTTTGGGAGTGCAAAGTTTGCCTTTCTAATGTGGTCATTGTTAATCTTTGCTTTCACAGGCTCATGTTTACCACCAAAAACGAAATGGGAGCTCAGTGTCAACTGAATCTGGAGATCACAGTTGGTGTGCAGCATTTCTTGCAAATATTGATGAGCATAAGGTAGCTTCAGTGCATTTCCGGGGTCGAGTGTATACTTTGCCCCCTTGGTCTGTTAGTATACTGCCAGACTGCCGGACTGTGGCTTACAACACTGCCAAGGTATCTTTCTCTTGGGCTTTTACCTTTAGTTGCTTCAATTTCTTCAAACAAATCATTGCAGTTCTACATTATTTTTTTAATATTTAGATAAGAGGCATTGCTGTTCTACATGATATGTTTACAATGGCCTTTTGGTTATGAGCATTGCTGCATGGAATTGTCAGTATAGTTTTAGATGTAGTGGATGTCATACCTTTTTTCCTTTTCTATTTTGTCTACATGAGGAGGACAAAGTCTAATGACTGGACAAGTAAAAGATCAGGTCATATTTTTGACTTCTTTGTGATTACGACATCTGGTCTGTCTGCCGCAGAAAAGATTAGAGAAGTGTATACTTATTTGTTGCTATTCAATTAAATGATAGTGCATATTTCCTTATTTAGCTGGTTGTGCTAGGCAATACATTAGAAACCCATTAGTTAAACATCTCATCCCCTGATATTTCCTCCATTTAGTGCAGGTTGTTGCTCAGACATCAATCAAAAATGTAAATCATCCTGATCAGGGTCAGCTTTCAAATACATCAGCTTTACGAAATGCTTTGCAGCAGGGTGTGCAATCCTTTAGTTTGAAAACATGGATGTCAGTGGATGAGCCTGTTGGTGTGTGGAGTGATCACAATTTTACTACCCAAGGCATTTTAGAACATTTGAACGTGACAAAGGACTCCTCTGATTATCTTTGGTACACTACTAGGTATGCTCTTATCATGCTCGTTCTAGCATTTCTGACACTATACTGATGTAAATATGAGAGGAGTCTGCTACCTCTGTTTTTTTTTTTTTTTGCTGCCACCTAATCACCATAATGGTTTCAGAAGTTGTCGTGAATGAAAAATAACTCTATATTAAACTCTGAAACCATGATATGTGCGGAAATATTTTGTTGGTACCCCTATCTTGGTCATTTTATTTGGATACCCTGTCATGTGTAGTATTTTCTGAGTGTCAATGCTCATGGCAGTTTCTGTATAGTTTTGTATAGGTGCCTTGAAATATAATATTTTCCGTAACCTTCTTTGGGGGTATGTTAACAACGTTGCAGTATTCAGTTTCTAAAAAAAGATTATAGATCATTTCTTTTGCAAATGACACACGTAATCAACACTTTACAGAAAAATAGAAGAGTACAGCAATTTCTCAGATCAGGGGTCCCCCCCAAAAAATTATACAATATTAGTATGAATCTTTCCCTGAAAATTTGAATCGATGTGGGTTATTGGTCAACTTTTAACATAGGTGCTGCCTGTACTCTCGTTTCTACTGACTCTGAAACGTATACATGTGGTGTAGGATATATATCTCGGGTGATGACATCTTGTTTTGGAAGAATAAGGGAGTTACTCCTGCACTTTCTGTAGAAAGCATGCGCGATGTGGTCCACATATTTGTGAATGGCAAACTTGCAGGTACTTTTGTTTCTCCTTAAGCTGTATTATGTACGGCATTTATTTGGTACTGCTCTGCTTGGTTTGGTCCACTTAATGTCTTCTTTTCTTACTTTTGGAGTTTTTAAACATTTTCTCCCACGTCATTTACTTTTTGAAAAAGAAGAAGGTTGTGGTCACGAGATCCCCAATCAATTTCGGGACTAAGGCTATGTTGTAGTTGTAGTTGTGTTGTTGATGAGATGTTGATTGATTTTGAATAGTAGGTTTTTCTGCTTGTCTTTGACATCTATATTTCTATTGTTGGGGGCCTTGGGGCAGTGTTTGGTCTCCTAGGGAGGTGTGGTTGCTTGAAGAAAAGGGTGATGAAAGACTGTTTGCTAGAGTTTTTATGATTTTTTTTGGGAGGAATGATCATGTTTTGTTTTAAAGCACTAGCAGTAGCACGCCTTGTTAGCTTTAAGTTTTCCATGCCTTTATCTTGAAAGGCATGCTTATTTCTAGAAATTATTGGCTAATTTTAAACATGAATGACCGAAGGGCTCTCTTATTGAGGGGAACATGTGTGTTGTTTTCAGTAAGATGTTTAAATATTGAGGAAATTGTGGCATGTATAAATTTATTTCCTCTGCTGTATTCGCCTCTAGGAATTGTCTTCATAAGCATTTGAATGTACTTGGGTGCATGAATTTATTGAGGTAGTTTCTTGCAGTATGATTACTGTAAAGAGTTTGTATTGCACATACTTTTGCGTAATTCTTCTTTGGATAAGGTTGTGAGTTTATGTTTGCTTGGATCTATTTTGCGTAAGGTTGTGAGTGTGTTATCAATAGTATCTAATTAGCTAATTCTCTTTATAATTGGACGGTGCATATACTTTGCTTCAATATATGACATGTGTACATCTGAATTTGCACCCCTTTGGACTGAAGGTAGCGGAGTTGGGCATTGGGTTCAAGTTGTGCAGCCTCTTCAATTGTTGGAAGGTTACAATGATTTGGCATTGTTATCTCTAACCGTGGGTCTGCAGGTATGCTGGACCACTTTCATAGCAAAGCTAGGCACCCACTGTCTTGCAAACATTTTTCCTATCAGTCATTTTCTTATATATATTCTTTTGATTTTCTATATCTTGACTTGTCAAGGTAAAGGCTGGGTATATTTTCGTAAAAGGTGAGACCCTCACGGAAGCACGATTTTGGGGTGTGATTGTTCTTTGTAGTTGTTGATTACTTTGATGGAGTATCTGCACATGGTCAATTAATGTATTTGCAATCATATTTACCATTTTTGCTTTTAGGTCTTCATGTATATTCTTCACCACTTCTCTCTCCTTCAGTCATGTGTCGTGAAGGGATGGTCATGTGATTATAGAAGTCTATCTTATTTCCTGTGACATTAGAAAGATCTTTGATTTACTAATCTCATCTTGTTGTCGAGACGGTTGATGGTTTTCCATAATCATACTAATTCATTTAACCCGCGGTGCTCTGTTTTGGTTGAACTTGTTAAAATGGCATCGCATACCATTCAGTTTCATCTAGAAACTTTCTTTGCAATGTGATTTTTGGTTCCTCTCTATTTTGGATGTTCTAAGTATGTATTTCCTACGGGCTACCAGTTTCTCTAGAAAAAATCCAATGTTTAATGACTGAGAATAAATATTTCTGATGCAGAATTATGGTGCCTTCTTGGAGAGAGATGGAGGTGGGTTCAGGGGTCAGGTCAAGCTTACCGGATTATGTAATGGAGATATGGATCTATCAAATTCATCATGGACCTACCAGGCAAATCTTTTTCCTTTTTGTTTCATGTTAAGTTGTCGAGCATTTTCTTGGTTACAAATGCACCCCTGTCACTGAGTGAGTGACCTATTATTGTTGACTCCTTTCATCACATAGGTGTGTTTTGGCTCAGTTGACTTGCTGGAACCTTGAGTGCAGTTATTAAGACCTTTCACATTCTTTTGGACAAAATGCGTAAATTTTGAATGTATTCTTTTGGTAAATAGGCCGTACCCGAAACAGACAAGGTGAACAGTTGCTGGTTATCTTGAAACTTTGGTTGACTACTTAAGATGTAATTTCTGTATGAGGTGGGATTATGCTGGGTTGTCGTTGTTGCTGTTGTTGTTGTTGGATGGCATGTACATCTTCAATGTTAAATTTTCCTGATGTTGCTTACCTTGGAAAATCATTGCTGATATATTTTTGAAGTTGATATCTTTTTTCGATCAATATTTTTCTTTCTGCAGGTCGGGCTGAAAGGCGAAGTTCATGAAATATATGCACCTGATGAAAATGAAAATGCAGCTTGGGTTAATCTGACTGCTGAATCTATTCAATCGCCTTTAATCTGGTACAAGGTGATTAAGTTTGTGGTAGTACCTAATACAGTCAGGCTTTGAGTCTAATTTGCATGACCTCCACCTTTTGTACGTGCAATTGTTATCATCATTCATGACAAAATCCAACCTGCTAGACAAATTAGTAAATATTACTCAGAAGATTCTGGACATTCTATTCCGTGTCATCCAACACTTTCTCTTACCTTTTCAACAAGGGGCCAGTTCTCATGCATTTTGTTAGCCATGGTTTTATTGGCTAGTCTTCACTTTATTGTTTGTTCTCATTAGTATGCTCGATAATCAGTGGTATCCTAGGTCAGCCAATATTCTTGATGGATGGTATTTTTCATTTCTCTAGTACAAGTGACCTTGGAAACAAGTGCATGGGATATGAATACCAACATTGTATCAACTTTTGACCACTTGAATCCTATTGTCATATGCTCGTATACTCATTTTTTTTATGCATCTTTTCCTCAGCCTCCTCGTTCATAGAATCATAGCTGCGATGTTTTGTCCAAATGATTCAATATTTGACTTCCTTTGGAATAAGAAGTTAGGCATTGTGCTATCTATTTGTAATTTCTGTCTATATTCTCCCTGAGCTTTGTTAAGAGATTCTCACCCTATGCAGATCAAAGGAATCCTTTCATTGAAATTCTTAGCGAACCCTCTTTCATGTGATGTTACATTATTTGTTGCCAGAGATTGAGCCTCTTATTGATACCAATTATATTGCAGACTTATTTTGATACCCCTCCCGGGCCACAACCTCTTGCTGTTAATTTGAGCAGTATGGGGAAAGGCCAGGCTTGGGTGAATGGCCATCATATTGGAAGATACTGGACTTTGCCTGCTCCAGAAGAAGGATGTCAAAGGACTTGTGATTATCGCGGAAAATATGATTCGAAGAATTGCAGAACCAATTGTGGAAAGCCTACTCAAGTGAGGTATGCGCTGTGCTCTTTCCTTTTTGAAAATCTGCAATAAGAGAGCTCAGTGATTTTCGTGGTATAACTCATAGTGGCCATTCTTCTTCTTCATCTTTTTTGGTTGGAACACATCACGGGGGCATATGTGAATGGGCACTGCTACTATTCTCGATCTCTCTTTGCAGTACATTTGTATATCTTTAGCTAACAAATCACTAGGGGTGGTCTATGGTGTAATTGGCCAATTGTCTAGATAGAATATCAACAACTTAGTATTGGCTGGTATGCGCAAGCTAAGGGAGAGCAAATGAGAAACACTGTCCACAACCCCCTGCGGTTGAGATGGCTGATTTTGTGACTACTGACTTGTAAGAAGCCAGGGGGTTAAATGTGCAGACAAACATGCTTTCTAGATCATTTTTTGAAGTAGTGGTAAATGTGTTCTGATAATTGTATTTTTCATGGGTATCAAGTGAAACTATGAGATAGAAGTAGTGTATCTTCAGCTGAAAAGCTTTCCTTTTAAAGTGTGTTCTTCGTAACAAACACGTAGGTTACTTCCTCGGAGGCTCGGATACTGCCGTTTGTGATTAGCACATGCGGGTTGCAATATAAGTTAGCGAACACCAAGACTCCAGGAGGCGGTTGGTACTGTATTCTGCAGATCTATTTGTCACTCTTTCAGTACTTGATGCTATGAAATAAACATTGACTCAGATGGTAATAGTCTTTGAATATTAAGAAAACAACTGTCCAGGATTTCTTAATTAAGGTGGACATCTCACATGATTGTCTTTATTCTGGGGTTTTGGCCTCTTTTTCTGTCCTAGGCAAAAATTAAACCTTTGTATGATATGTTTTCCTCTACGTATACATATAGGTACCACATACCACGCTCATGGCTGCAACCATCAAATAACTTACTGGTTCTGTTCGAGGAAATGGGTGGAAATCCAATTAACATTTCAGTAGTGCCCCATTTTACACAAACTATTTGTTCTGAAGTATCTCAGGCTCACCACCCACCGGTTTCAAAATGGATCATCCAAGGATCTGCTGGGGAAAAGATCTTTATCAATGACTCTACACCAGAAGTGCATTTGCATTGCGAGCATGGACATGTGATCTCCATAGTATTTGCCAGCTATGGAACCCCTAAGGGTCGCTGTCAAAGTTATTCGACAGGAAACTGTCACGCACCAATTTCTTATGACGTGGTTATGGAGGTAAGTAGAATTAGCATTCACGTATTGGTACTGGATCACTGATGATATACTTTTGAATTGATCCCTGTAGGTAAGTGGTCATTTGCCTATGCTAACTGAAACAAGCTTCGATACTTCCAGTTATCATTGATATCATTAAACTGCTAATCTAGGAAGAGTATTTGTGTTGTTCTGCCTTTATATTTTGTTTGATTCATTCATTTGTTTGACTTGATTGAGCAGATTTGCCAAGGAAGACAGAGTTGTACAGTGGGAGTTTCAGATTCCGTATTCGGCGGTGATCCATGTGTGTCTGTTGTAAAATCACTTGCAGTTGAAGCAACATGTATACCATCGAAGTTCAGTGGGTTGTCATCTATGTAGAAGTTTAGCTTTTGTACATGATGATTATTGTGCTAAACTTTTGTAAATAAAATATACTCGTAGCAACGACAATGGTTTATATGTGAAAGTGCCTCAATTGCATATATTTTTTTGAAGGAATTTGTCGCACAAAAACAGAAGAATTTGATAGCAATAATTAATAGGCAAATTAATAATCAAATTGAGAAACAAGATATAATCTACACCCTTCGTCATAGGCCTCATAGCTACTACTACTACAGTACTACTTCCTCTCTCTTTCTTTTTCTTTTTTTTTTCCTTTCAGAAAAACAAAACAACGCAGCTTCTCTACTTCCTACTCTGCCCCCATATATATACATAATAGTCCATCATAATCATAAAGAAAGGAAAATTAATCACAACAAGTGTAAGCATGTCGATGATGGTGGGCTCCAAACGAACTAGAGAACAAGCAGCAGGCAAGTATCATATCGTATCCATCAGCTAAACTTTCTCAATTCAATTGATTTTTCATGTTTCCTTCAATTCATGTCTTTGTACTAACATTGGTATTTTACCAAATGAATTAATTCATTTCAAATGATATAATAGTAAACCAAGAAAAACCCAATTATCAGCAGCAGTCAAACCCAAAGCCTTCGTATCTGCAAATTACTGACTTGGAACGCTTATGTTGGCCGGTAAGGCTTTTTTTTTTTTGGTATCATTTTTTCTGGGTAGTTGTTAGTTTGTTCCAAATTAAACAAATGTGAATTGTCTGAACTTAAACCCCTTTTCTCTGTTCTGTTGTTTCAGCCCGGGACTAAGTTCTTCCATATCGTTGGGCAAAGGGGTAGAACAGGGACATCAGTAACAGTGCCGGTCCCATTAGTTTACCATATAGACTCTCGGACTTGTTATAAGAACTTTGGAGATTTCTTCACTGCGTAAGTTATTACTTATAATAATTGAAAATTTAAGAGTTTGATTGATGCTGAGTTTTTGTTACTAATATATTCTGTATGTTTGTCAGGTTGCGAGGTAATGATGTGGATGAGATTGAAGATGAGGAAGAGCAGGAGATTGTCAGAAAGGAGATGGCGAGGGTATTCTTAGAGCATGTCATGGAATTCTTTCTCAAGGAACTTGAGACTACAGGGCTCTTGTATGACACGCTGAGCTTGTATCTCAATGGAGTCTTTACTTCTCAAGACTTTCAAATTCTATTGACTAGATATTGCAGTAAGTTTATTAGCTCGATCTTGCATTCTATTTCTAGTCGAT
>ONZK01003221.1:57005-67724 GCA_900322385.1 Pharnaceum exiguum
TGAGGTTTTTGTGTCCCACAATGGTGTACCATCTCCTGTACCACTTCAATCTGATCCGTCCGTGATTTATTAATGCATATAGAATGCGTTAACGAATCACATACGGTCGAGATTAAGTGGTAAACGAGATAATACACAGTTGTTGGACACCATCAACATTTTCGGTGAACTTGGGAATTGTATAACACCAAGCTGCTATTGGGTTCATGAACGGCCCATTTTACTTGCACATAGAATATGGACATTACGGGAGGAGTGCAGTGGTACTTGACGTTGGGAGCCTGAATGCAAAGCCTAGTTGTGTTGGGCTTATGTCCGTTACTATCACATTCTTGTAAACCACGTCAAATTACCCTCCACTTTTCTTCCTTTTTTTCATGTTTCAGTTTTCAATTTCTTCGTTTTTTTTGTAAAGGGTACATCAAAAATTAGGGACCCTCCTCTCGAGGGTTAGCCCTAATCTATCAAAAAGGAGAAGAGAAGAAAAAGAATTGTCATCTGTTTGGGATACTACAACACTGTCAATCACCGAATGACCTAATTTAGATATCTAATCTACTGCTTGATTTGCTTCTCTGAAGATGTGATGAACTTTAAATTGAACTGAATGCAGCATGGTTTTGATATCTTGAAGCAACGATGAAATACTCCATGGAACTCTGAAAGCGTTGTTAAAAGTCTAAATCACTATAAGATTATCTCCCTCGATAACAAGGTTTTTGAATCCCATATTTAAAGCTTCTTTGACTCCGTCCCGAAATGTTGTTGCTTCCGCAACCAAAATAGAGCAATTACCCAAATTTCTTGCCTTTGCTAGGAGAACTTGACCTTCATCATCTCTGATAATGAAACCTGCAGAAGATAATATGTTTTCAATTTCTTCGTTGTTTGATGGGTTTGACGATAATATGTTCGTATCTTGCCATCAGTGAATGGTCTAGTGAAACAAGAAAGATCATTTGCTTCATTTGCTTCGTGATACTACATCATCACATCATTAAATTATTTGTTTTTTTTTTCATTTTCACATGCATGATTGTTAACTCACATAATGTAACTTTATACATATTGTGATAATTAGTATTACAACTTACAACATTCTTGCGAATGCTTAGTATAAAGGCTCTGGTTATATTGAACAAAGAAGGAATCACTAAAGATATATATGGGGTCACTAATAAGTTTGAAAGGATCACTAATTCTTAAATAGGGCGTTACTAATTACATATCGAATCCTTTAAGTGTTGCTTATTTTTGTTGTCAATTGTGGTTTATTTGCTGCCTCTGGAAACAAAGGTTCACTAATGGTACTTATAGGTTCACCATCTCAATGTTGTCACTGATTACTAAAATGTAAAGGTTCACTAATATTGATGACTCGGTCACTAATTGATCGTATACTGTCACTAATGGTATTCTTGATGTTGATATTTTTAAGAGTAAAAAGAGATTACACTTGGAGATCATGGGATTACTGCCAAGTACCGAGTATAGATTATACTCCAATGTTCCGTTGTATTAAGTTGGATTCTACACTGGCGGATTAAATTCTAGTTTTATTGATGCCTCATTTGCAAAGGAAAACACTGGGTTATAAAGCCCTTTAGCTTAAATGGTAAAGCATTATTCACAATCGCACAAAGATGTGGGTTCAATACCCACATAGGCTGATTACACATCATGTAAATGATCAAGTTGTTTGGAGCAGGACAATGAATGTTATGTTATTCTTGTTCTTGACTTGCTTCGGCATGAGTTTGTGTTTGTAAATGATGATAGTCAAAGTACAAGGGTACTGAGTCATCACCTTGCTCGTTCAATATGTTGTTTCTTGGTTCAAATTGATTGGTTTATACCAGAAGAATTTCACTAATTCACTTCAAAAGTTCACTAATTCACCCGAGAGGGTCACTAATTTGTTCATAAGTAAAACAAGTGAAAAGTTGAATACAACTTCAAAGGTCGAAAATTGAGTAACAAGGTCGCTGATGAGCATCAAAAGGTCACTGTTGCTCTCACACTTATCACTAATTGAAGTTTACTAACTAGAAAAAAATTTAAAGACCAAAAATAGATCCGTTCTTGTTCGTGAATATTTTCTTTGCTACATAGTTTGATTGTGAAAATCGTAACATTAATATACCTTCAAAAGCATGATTATCTAAGTTAAAGTCTAAGTGGGAGTGAACCCACACCTTTGTGCACACGCAGAACGCTCTCCCATTTGAGCTACTATGCTTATTTACTCGTGATATGACAATGCAGACCCAAAGAATGATAATAATAAAATAAAAAACAGTAAATGAGACAAACTAATACAATGAATCACTAATGATGCTCACAAACAACAAAGGACGTCAATAGGGAATTCGTAAAGTATTTGAAAGATGGGAAAATAGTTGAAGTGGCTGCTTTACTATTAGTAGCGTACGATCAGGTAATGTATGTTTCTTTTCTTGGAAATTTGGTTCATTTTAATTTGTTTGTGTTGTGTTGTGTTGTGTGGTGTGGTGTTGTGACCCCTTCCTCATTGGGGTGGTGGGTGATGTGGAGTGGACACATTTTAATTTAGGAGAGAGTGGAGAAATTGGGAGTCTGGGAGGGAAGGCGGAAGGTTGTTTTGTTTAGTTTACTGGTGATGAAAGGGTGAGATCAGAGGAGAGCAAAAACATTGTGGCTAGGCAGAATGTTCATGCACGATGGTGGCGGTTGCGGGGGCAGATTGGCTAGGGAATTCTTTGCTAAATTGAGTACGTTGTCTTTGTCCTTGAGCTAGTAGTACTGCGTTCAGCTACTGTTAATGAGATTTGTCATGTTCGTGTATCTTTTCATCAAGGTCAGAGATGGTCATGGCAGCCTGGACGAAGAAGACGGTACAATGCGTTGGATGCGCGCATGAGACAGTTCGTCGGATCGGAACAGATTGCGATCTGGTTTCCGCTCTCTTCATTCAGTCCACACTATGTCTTCTTCATTGGAAGGAGGGATGATAACCTTTTCTCAAAAAAGGAATAATATGGTCATGAATCATCATTCAATTCATTGGAAGGAGGGATGATAATTTAACTTTGAAGAGGTATGTAATGCCTTCTTTTTTTTTTTTTAATTCCGTAGTCTCTCTTAGTAAAGGGTTGTTCAAGTCATTTAGACATTTAATGAGGTCTCATTGTTTCTATCATTCACCAGGTGAGGTGGGCAACTATACCAATAATTGACTCAGACACTCAGAACAATACTGCACACAGAGATCAGAGGAACAAAGAATTGGAAACAAATTAACTATGGAAGATGATGTCGATTAGTAACAATCTTTTTATTCCACTATATATACTCCTCTTTTACTTCTTTATAATGTTTCCATAATCATGTGAGAGATCGTAATGTGATAAAGTTCCATTTGTTGTGTGCACTTCAATTCTAGAGATGAAGCAGTAACATGCATGCAAATCTTGTCTGACTTTCTGATAGCTGTTGTTGCTCTCTTCTTGTTATGAAGAGGCATGACATGTGTAACTGTACTGTGTACGTATGTCCTTGGCTCATGCATGCCGGCACCATTATTATTGCTTGTGAAGCCTTGAATCATCTTATGCGTCATTTGAGCACAGCTGGGTTGATTTGAACATGTCAATTTATTTCTAAAAATGGCTATGATGTGCTCCCAATTTTTTTTAATCACTCCCCCATCTGAAAAGTACTTCAAAGACATTGCTGTACCCAAATCTGTAATCTTCAACACTTACAACCTATTGTTCTCAAAACAAAATAAAAAAGAGACAAAAAGAACACTTCAACCAATTGAAATGCAACAGAGGCCAAACAAGTGCACATGTAAAGAGCTAAAACAAAACAGCCATATTATATAATTAAACAAAAGACATTTCACTCACTCAAAATAGCTAATGTACCTCCTTGCCTTGAAATGTGGAATGTCATGACACGCGGCACCACGAAATACGCGTGTCATTGTCGCTATCGTCCTCTTTTCCCTCCCTTAGTTTTAACTAACTGTCTTCACTCTTCAGCATCACTGACTCAATTAATTAAACAAAGAAAAGAAAGAAAGGCCAAATGAATAAGTGAGAAACACGAAAAGGGATAATCAGTCACAAGTTCCCATATCAAATAGGAGGACACTCTTAAAATTCTAACAAGTACCTGTATGAGAAGAAAGTAAGAAAAGGAAAACAGGGGAAAAGAGTCTCAAAAAAGAGTGAAAATGGCGGGGAATGAGTGGATAAATGGGTACCTAGAGGCAATATTAGACAGTGAGCAAGGGGGTTCAGCAATAGAGGAGAGTAAGCCATTAGATCATCATGTTAATGTTAATGTTAATGTTAATGAAAAGGGAGGAGATAGTAGCGTTCATTTTAACCCAACAAAGTACTTTGTTGAAGAGGTTGTTTCAGGGGTTGATGAGGGTGATCTTTACAGGACATGGGTCAAAGTTGTTGCCACCAGGAACACCCGAGAGAGAAGCTCTCGTCTCGAGAATATGTGTTGGCGCATTTGGCACCTTACTCGCAAGAAGAAGCAGGTCTGTTAGTTAGTACACTGTTGGTTTATTGGTAAATTGGTTTTTGAGATTACCCTTTAAATTACTACTGATCATGTTTTGAGAAATGTTGATTTGTTATTTGCATGGAGTGATATAATATAGAATGACATGATCAAGAATTGAGAACTGTTGTCATATGGGTTCAAAAAGGATTGATCTTTTTTTTGTTGTTGTGTGAAGAAAGATTCCTTTTTGAGACTGCCCTTTTAATTAATGTACCCTTGAAAATACTACTGATCATGTTAGAACTTTAAAAGTTTCAGAAATGTTAGGAGTGATAAATTATTAGAATGATCTGCTGATTACTATGACATGAAAAATTGAGAAGTGAGAACTATGGTCATATGGGTTACAAAAAAAAGGAATGATCTTTGTTGCAATTAGATTCTTGTTGTGTGAAGAAAGATTCTTTTTTTTCTTTTTCTTATGGAGTTTGACGTTTAAGTGTTGTGATGAGAAGGGTTGCTAGCATCCTTTTTTTTATGAGAATGCTGGATGTACAACGATCAAGTGATCAACCATTGTACCTAGCTGTGATTCATCATGGCTGCAGGTAAGCGAAACTGTGTGTGTGTGTGTGTGCTGATTTCTGATTCCTTGATCTTTTGTTGTTTACATATATTCCTGATTTGTGATAACATTAGTATTTCCAGTCACTGAGCTGGCTCTGATAAATTGCTTGCTCATGTTTGTGTGTTTTTAATTTCATCTTGTATGAGTTTGGTCACTCTACGAGTTGCAATATGAGAAAATGTATGCCTAGCTACACCCTACTGTCATATGAAGATGCTAACCATGTCTGATTTGCACTATTCTAGTTGGAATCGGAGCATCACCAACGGATTACAAGCTGGAAACTGGAGAGGGCTCAAAGTCACCAGGATGCTACAGAAGACATGTGCGAGGACCTTTCAGAAGGCGAGAAAGCAGATGGTCCAGGAGAGCATGACAGCCTGAATAAGAAGCACGAAGGCCTTCAATCAAACTCAAACTCAGTAGCATGGTCGGACAATAACAAGGAAAGAAAGCTTTACCTTGTTCTCATCAGGTAGCTTCTTGTTTTTCTCTTTGTTTAGTGTCTTTCAAGCCATACCCGAAAAAATGGTCATATGTATGTATGAGTATGCTATCGAATCAAGAAACTGCGTGCGATATTAGTTTTGACTGGTGGTAACATATCTACAACGATGATATCAGGCATTCAGGCTAGCACCAGAAAGAGAAGAGAAATTAGATGAACAACATGTGGAACATGCCCCACATGTGAACCTCAGTAACTAGTCACTTGAGTTTGTCCATTGTAGATTTTTTATTTTTCAAAATCTTGCTACGCAAACTTCTCAATTATTTTCTCTAAAAACACTGTGATGGAAGTTGGGATCTTGGTTAACTCGTTTAACTCTCCTGTCAGCTTGCATGGTCTGGTACGTGGAGAAAACATGGAGCTTGGTCGCGATTCTGACACTGGTGGCCAGGTTGTTCATGTTCTGTGTCTCTCCGTACATATATCAACATGTCATTTCCATTGCATACATTTCATATTTGATTGACTTAAATTAAAAATTTAAGGTTAAATATGTCGTCGAGCTTGCAAGGGCACTGGCTAAAATGCCAGGGGTCTACAGGGTTGACCTTTTCACGCGCCAAATAACATGTCCTGATGTTGACTGGACGTATGGGGAACCTACTGAGATGCTAACTGCACGTTCAGAGGATCCTGATGTTGATGATGTGGGTGAAGGCAGTGGAGCCTATATAATAAGGATACCCTTTGGTCCACGAGACAAATATCTACGGAAAGAGCTGCTTTGGCCCCATATACAGGAATTTGTAGATGGAGCCCTAGCCCATATTCTTAACTTGTCGACAACTTTGGGTGAACTAATTGGGGGAGCACAACCAGTTTGGCCTTATGTAATTCATGGCCATTATGCTGATGCTGGTGATAGTGCTGCACTTCTTTCGGGTGCCCTTAATGTGCCTATGGTTCTAACAGGGCATTCCCTTGGAAGAAATAAACTAGAGCAACTCCTTAAGCAAGGAAGGCAGTCGAAGGAGGATATCAATTCCACTTACAAGATTTCTCGAAGGATAGAAGCAGAAGAACTGTCGCTTGATGCTGCCGAACTTGTCATCACCAGTACAAAGCAGGAGATTGAAGATCAGTGGGGTTTGTATGATGGTTTTGACGTTAATCTTGGCAAGGTCTTGCGAGCTCGTGCCCGACGCGGGCTAAGTTGTTATGGCAGGTTCATGCCCAGGATGGAGGTAAGTAAGTGTGTTTCACTTGCTTGCCTGTTGTTCTTGTACTTGCACATTCAGACCTCTGAGGTCTCAAGCTAAATATAGGCTGTGATTTTATTTATTCATTTATGGGTGAAAAAAGAAGAAAGAAAGATAGAATTTGAGTTTGAGAGACGGACTGACAGTCACATGGTCAGTTTGTAGATACGTTCTTATTTGGTTAATGAAAATTCGCATTTTGTCTAGGTTGGGTTGTATGTTCTTTGTGCATCAGATCAGAAGACAGATTTTACTTACCTTTTTTCTTATCTCAATGAGTCCTAATGCATGTAGAAATTTCCAGGTGATTCCTCCTGGCATGGACTTTAGTAATGTGGTAGTTCAAGAAGATACACATGACACAGATGAGATCACATCGCTTGTTTACAGCACAGACGGATCTTCTCCAATGGCATTGCCTTCGATATGGTCTGATGTATGTATTTGTATTTTGCTCTTTTATTTTGAAGTGCTCTTCTTCCATGTGACCTGATTAATCTTTTGGAATTACATAATTTAACTTGTTTATTCAGGTTATGCGTTTCCTCACCAACCCTCATAAGCCCATGATTCTAGCGTTATCTAGACCCGATCCAAAGAAAAACATCACTACTCTGGTCAAAGCTTTTGGGGAATGTCGTCCTTTGAGAGATCTAGCTAACCTTGTATGTAAGCTTTTCCTCTTCTTTCTTTGCACACACGACTTGAGAATGGGTTTTTATAAGTGTATGATCGAAGACATGATAACATTGTCCAATTTGCTGTGAGTGAAGACTCTTATAATGGGGAACAGGGATGACTTAGAGGAAATGCCGGGTGGAAACGCTAGCGTGCTAACTACAGTTTTAAAGTTGATTGACAAGTATGATCTTTACGGGCAAGTGGCATACCCCAAGCATCACACCCAGTCTGATGTACCAGAAATATATAGGCTTGCTGCAAGGACAAAGGTTTTCATTAAACACTCAAGAGAAACAATATTCCTTGTAAATTTGTTTGACTGAATATCTCTATAAATATTGTGCAGGGAGTTTTTATAAATCCAGCTCTAGTTGAGCCTTTCGGGCTCACTCTAATAGAGGTCAGCTTAAATTGGGTGGCAAGACTTTCTATTTCACTGGTCATTTATGAAGATTTTCCTGTTGCTTATTATTTTCGCGGTTCTTGTAGGCTGCAGCCCATGGCCTCCCTATGGTGGCTACTAAAAATGGTGGTCCAGTTGACATTCAACGGGTATGTCGAGTTTCCTAATGAACTGAAGACGAACCTTAAATTTGAAATGACCTTGTAATTTTTATTGGCACATTCAGGCGTTGGACAATGGTATTCTAGTGGATCCGCATGACCAGAATGCAATAGCTGACGCACTTTTGAAACTTGTGTCTGAAAAGAATCTGTGGGTTGAGTGCCGGAGGAATGGTCTGAAGAACATCCATCTATACTCATGGCCTGAACACTGCCGAACTTATTTGACTCGAGTAGCAGCATGCAGGATGAGGCATCCACAATGGCAGACAGATACTCCCGTCAATGAGGTGGAAAACGAAGATTCATTGAATGACTCCCTTAAGGATGTCCAAGATATGTCTCTACGGCTATCAATTGATGCTGATAAAGCTTCATTTGGCGGACTTCCTCATTCTACCTCTGCAGTTGGGGATCAAGATCTGCAAGACCAAGTAAATCGTGTACTAAGCCGCATTAGGAAACCGGAGATTGATCGACAAGGGAGTAGCGTCAACAATGTCGGTGGGAAAAAGTCACATGATAATGGTACCAGCACTAGTAAGTCCCCTTTGTTGAGGAGGCGTAGGAGGTTGATTGTTATAGCTATTGATTGCTATGAAATAAACGGGGCTCCTGATAAGAAGATGCTCCAAGTAGTGCAAGAAATATTCAAGGCTGTGAAGATGGACGCACAGACTGCGAAATTTACAGGGTTTGCTATGTCGACAGCTATGCCTCTGTCAGAGACTATAGCATTTTTGAAGACTGGAAAAGTTTCTGAAACTGAGTTTGATGCATTGATCTGTTCCAGTGGTAGTGAAGTTTATTACCCTGGAATCCATGTTGATGATTCAGGAAGGTCTATTGCCGATCCTGATTATACTTTCCATATTGATTATCGATGGGGTTGCGATGGTTTGAAGAAGACAATACCAAAGTTGTTAAGTGCACAGGATGCGAGGGGGCAAGGATCTGATAAAAAAGCAGATTTGATTGAAGAAGACAAAAAAGCGAGCAACTCACATTGCATCTCTTACTTAATTAAGAATCCTAGCAAGGTTAGACTAGGTTATAGACTTCGTATGAAGGTAGTCTGATTTGCCAGTGATATCTGCTTGATTAAATCATTTCTCATTTTCACAGGCTTGGAAAGTAGATGACTTGAGGCAAAAGCTTCGCATGAGAGGCCTGCGTTGTCACCCTATGTATTGCCGGAACTCTACTAGAATGCAAGTCATCCCACTTTCGGCATCTAGATCACAGGCTTTAAGGTACTAATTGCCCTTGTTCCTTTCGGAAAAGATGCTTCTAAATATGTGACAGCTCTGTTAATTTCGTGCAACCTGCCTAGAACTAGAACTTGTAAGCCTTTCTAATGCTATGATCAACTTCACAGGTACCTATTTGTTCGTTGGAGACTGAACGTAGCCAACATGTTTGTGTTCCTCGGGGAATCCGGGGACACTGATTACGAAGAACTGATAGGTGGGACGCACAAGACAATCATTGTGAAGGGTTTGGTAGCCAAAGGGCCAGAAGAGTTGGTGAGAACATCAGGGAGCTATGTTCGTGACGACGTAGTTCCAGAAAGAAGCCCATTCATAGCTTATACCAGTGGAGATGCTAAAGCTGATGCTATTGCAGATAGTTTAAAGCAACTCAGTAAATCTGGCAACAGATAACATAACAAGGAGAAGCTGATAACATCCTTTGATTGGATTGGATTGGATTGTAAACTGCAGGAAAATAATGTAGTGTGGAAAACATTTCAATTGAGCTTGTTTTTGTTGGTTAATGCTGCCAGTGTATTGACCATGACAATCGTGATTGTGCATAATATTTTTGTGGAACATTGTGCTTTCATGATAATTGATGAACTTCAATTCTTGTATTGAACATAAACGTACATAACATGCATTTTGTGTTTTAAAAAAATGCATTGATATGATACTCCGTAGTAAAAATGCATTGAGGTGTAGTGTACCATATGATTTGCCGGGTTCAATGCTTTTTGTTGTTGTTGTAATCACAAGTTATCATAAGTTAAATTAGTTATCATAAGACAGAGTCTCACTTTGCCTGATCAAATTAAAAATAAAAATAGTGATGGGTGATTCATACCACTCAACTAGTCCTTGTTTATTGTTGTAATTGCAACTATATATATTGTTAGTACTGGTATTGGCGGTATATAATCCTAGTCAATATGTCAACTTATTCATTCCTAAAACTAGATTTCTTCTTCATCTGATTGAATGAAATTACGAGAGTATTAAATAACTAGTAGTAGTAATTTACCGTGAGTGGGACTTAATGCTGAGGTAAGAAGAGCGGAATGACGAGACGAAAGTGAAATGTGAAATTGTCCTGAATGAAATTCCACGTCAGAAAACAATAATAAAAAACACACCTTGCCACCTTGGTGTGCAAGGAATTGAAGGGAATAGAAATGTTACAAGTTGTTGTTGTACCAATAGTCCATTCATTCATTCATTCATTCTATAGGCCCAATCCACGACGACGTCGGTCCGACTGAATGAATATTACCCTCTTTCACCCAATTATAACGCCCGCACCCAGTCATCAAACTTGTATATATATATATATATATATATATATAGATATTCCGTTCCATTGTCTCTCTTCATTCT
>ONZK01003221.1:85061-120968 GCA_900322385.1 Pharnaceum exiguum
CACGCACGCCTGTCCAACAGAAAAACCTACACCGTACGACGAGTGAGTATATAAATTAGTGGGGAAAATAAAAGGAAATGGAAGAAGAGAAATTATTATTAGTGGAGAAAGAAGAAATAGTGGAAACAATAACAACCTTTAAAGAATTGGGAATAAGGGAGGAACTAGTGGAAGCATGTGAGAGGCTGAATTGGAAAACACCAACCAGTGTTCAAGCACAGGCCATTCCACATGCCCTTGCTGGAAGGGACATAATAGGGCTTGCCCAGACTGGGTCGGGGAAGACGGGGGCTTTCGCGCTGCCCATTGTACAGGCACTGCTTGATCAAACCAAAACCAAAACCCATCCTTTCTTTGCTTGTGTCCTTTCACCCACCAGGTAGGTAGGTACTAATATTATATTATGCTTCTGCTTGTCTTTCTCCTGTTTTCAGGTTGTAATTATTTTTATTTTTATTTTTATTTTAGAGAGCTTGCTATTCAAATTGCTCAACAATTCGAGGCCTTGGGAGCCGCTATTCACTTAAAAACTGCTGTTGTAAGACTCCTTTTCTTTCTTTCTTTCTTTCTTTCTTTCTTTCTTTCTTTCTTTCTTTTACCTTATTACTCTTCACCAAGATACACTTATAGAGATGTGATTGGAAGTTGGGTAAAAATTCGTCAATGTTAGTTGTCCCTTTAAATTGATTGAAAGATACGTGTATTACCCCATCAACAGGGGAATGGTTGTTGACTGTTGTTCAAGGATTCCAAATGCTAACTTCAATTATTTTTATCCCTTTTTAATTATATCCTCTAATATGCAGCTAGTTGGTGGAGTTGACATGAATCAGCAGAAACTTGCCCTCGGAAATAAGCCTCACATTCTTGTAAGGACCTTCTTCTTTTATCTCCATCTTCAATTTTATTAATATATTTCACTTGTAAGGACCTTCTTCTATCTCTTCAATTTAATTAATATCGCAACAATTGTGTATCAACTATCAACTTTGTGAAATAGATGAGACAGTATTACATTACAGTGACCTCTGCTTTGGACATATCCATAAATATCCTTTTTCTGTGTAGTAGCTGGTCAAAAATGTTAAGCTATCATGAAATGTAATGCTATTTTCAGCCTAGGTGCACATCAGCATTGATGTCAACTTATATAGTAAATTGCAGCACTCTATAGGATAGGAATTTCTGTCAAAGAGGTAAGAAGAAGAGAAAAAGGATAGGATACCTGAAAAGATATTTCTTAGACAACTTGTTAGTCGTCTAAGCTTGTACTAAATGGGAAGAAGAAAAGAAAAAGGCTTTCTTTCCATCCTTGATGCATTCTGTGCTTTACTATTAATCATCGGATCATGACTTTTTCTAGGTGGCTACTCCTGGACGACTTCTAGATCACTTATCCAACACCAAGGGATTTTCACTACGTACATTGAAGTATCTGGTATGCTATATTGTCTTGTTTACTAGTTGCTTCTCTTTCTGTGTGTGTGTGTGTGTGTGTGTGTGTGCTATTCTGATCCAATCTTATATATATTTGAGTATGAACTACGACTGCCTTTTATGCAGCTTTCATAGTAGATATTGCCATCTTGGTTCTCATGACGTCCTCTCTCGACTATTATTGAGCATTTGCAAACAAGATTTAATTTGTAGCTGTACAAATTAAATGGACAATTCGTCCCTAATCTGTGTTAGATAAGTTGTTGAGTGATGGAAACTAGTTGTATTTTGCTTATCTAATTTGATACAACAAGGATTCATGGTGTGGGTTCTGTTTTATGATATAGTGGGCATGTTGGTATTTTTTTCGTAAAAATTCGTTGCATTTGAGTTATAAGTAACTTGCTTTTGGGAGACATGAAGAGTAGGAGATATCTTGAAGGTAGATTCAGCTTGATTTTTGGATATTTTGGCTGTGAGGGGCTCCCCTTGGTGAATGTTCTTGTGAAAGAAGCTTATGTTGGAATTGTGCATGATGAATAATGATGTGGGATTTCAGAAGAGGAACATTGTTTCTTTCGATTTTTATTATTATCTGGATAGTTCTTATTGCTGCATACATATATTAAATGTTATGTCATCTTTAGCTCTTTTGCATCTTTTCATGTTCTCTTAATCTATTTGATTTCGAATTATATGTCGTGGGATTTATGGGTCATTGCCACAGGTACTGGATGAGGCTGATAGATTACTGAATCCTGAATTCAAGGAGTCAGTTGAGGATATATTAGGACAAATCCCAACTGAACGAAGGACTTTTTTGTTTTCGGCCACTATGACGAAAAAGGTGAGCATTGGAGACGGCTACTTTTACGAAATTGTGCAATATCATGAACTTTTAAGAACATGTCTGGTGAAGAAGGGCTATGTTGACCAATTTTGAAGGACTGGGATTTCTGTTCCTAACTGGGTTTGGACTGCTGAAAAGTAAACTTTGTAATTCTGTGGAAAATATGGAATAGCTCACTTCAGAATGTTTGCATTGGTTGCAGGTGAAGAAGCTTCAAAGTGCTCGTTTAAGGAATCCCGTAAAGGTGAGATATCATTATGCGCCACAGTATTAAGGATATCAAAATAATTACTGTATTAAGGATATCAAAACTCGTATTTTGTCATCAACTATTGACATGTGGCATCTTTTCCAGATTGAGGCAGCTTCCAAGTATTCTACCGTTGACACTCTGAAGCAGGAGTTTCTTTTAGTGCCTGCCATACACAAGGTTTTGCGCCTTCCACTTCCATAACAAAGTTTACTTATGAGTGAATATACATTATATGTGCTTGGTTGGTTTTCAACATTGAGTTATTGATCGGCACTCATGACTTCTTGTTGGATTTGTATTCCTGGATGTGCTTTATTTTACTCTGCTCATGTCTGGATATACCTTCTTATCAGGATTGCTATCTTGTATATATTTTGACGGAGAAGTTTGGAAGTACAACTATGGTTTTTACTCGTACATGTGAAACAACCCAGCTTTTGGCATTGATGCTACGCAATATTGGTTTAAGGGCCATACCAATTAGTGGCCAGATGAGTCAGGTTTTCTTCTTAGTCTTATTCATTTTATCTTATGCACTGGTTATGAACTGTTTCCTAGGGACTAGGGAGCCATTCTACGCCAATTTTTTTTTTCAATTTCCCTTCGATTTTAATTGAATTGCATAGTTTCATGTTTTACCTCCTATACTGCATATGTTGAATGATCCAAACCAGAGTGTTAGAGAAGCTGCAATATCTTGCATTGAGGTTGGTTGGACAGTTCCTGAACTGATTTCTATTTGTACTCGTTCATTTTGGAATAGAAATATAACATTTAGAGTTTGAGCGAGTTTAAGGTGGCGACTGCGTTTGAATCATGATATTACCTATCTTGGGTTACTTTGTGCATCTCTAAGCTGAAATTATGGGGATAGTCAACTAGCTTTGCCGTGAACTAGCCGTTGGTAACATTTTGAAGTACGTCTCATTGGTAGCTATTCTATTGTTTAGTGTTTAGGGTAGGCGAATTGTTATTTGAAACTGTCTTCCAGACTTCCAGTGATGAAAGTGTGCTTGGGTTATTTCGTGTTTTTCCATGGCTGTGAAAGGAATTGGAAAGGGTTTCCTGGTTCAAAGAGAACCACTGTTGAGCTGCATGAGAGTTGGGTCTTCAAATGGTGTGGACTCCTGGAAATGTAAAGTTGAACAATTTTGCTTCGAGTAAAGATGAACTTTAGGTAGACTTAGGGACTTAGGGTGAAGGCTTTTTTTCTGGACATCAGCCATGGTCACATAAATACCAATGTCATGGTCGAAAAAAAGCGATCATATTCAAGTGGTCCCATTTTTCCACAAATGTGTGATGTTTAGGGGGGATGTATTAAAACCTGCTCTCAGTATCTTTGCATTGTCATGTGGCTTACTGCTTTATCATACTCCAACACTCCACTACCCCTAGATGTCCATGTCCATGTCTATGTCCATTGGTGGCATGGGTCCATTTCAAGATTTGGATCTGGCCTTCACGATGAAAGTCTTATGAGAAGAGGAGCAATGTGGAGAGGATTAGTTCTGCGAAATTAATTTCCTGCCTTGCTCATTAGAGTTTGCAATCGCTTTCTACTTTTGACTATTATTGGCTAATGGTTGGGTAGTCTTGTTGTAGTGATATGACCATTTGCTTTGATCTCTTGTATTCTTTCTTTCTATCCTTAACTTCAGGTTCCCAATAGACCACTTCACTCCCCATGTGTCCTTATGTTGCTTTAAAATACTTCCTTTGTACAATATGGAAGTGTTATTTGTGTGTTTATAAGATGAGTTCTTGGTAAATCAGGTAGTCTCTTTATATTAATCTAAAATGAAGTAAAGAAGAAGTGTCAAGAACTCCCACACTCCCTCGTGTCATGTCAGCATTTGTAAGGCGCTTGTTTTTACCTTGTCCCTGTATCCAAGTCTTTTGAGATGGAAGTATGGAATACACAGATGACAGATCCTGTAAATGATACCACAATCTCACCCGAGTCTAAGCAACATAGTCTTTTGTATAGGCTGTGTGGGATGAAAGTTGAACGTTAATGTTCAAGCAGGTCTAGTGAACATTAGGGAGAACATATTCTAAACAGGAGCTTCTGTGGCTACTTATTGGCGCATAATCCGTAGACGATTTGGCCTCGGAGTAATTTGTGCCAGAGTAACTTATTTGAACATCACTTTGGGCTCGTGCCGTGGGAGCTTCTAATAAGGTTATATGAATATCCATAGGCAAGATATCACAAATTGGTCCAACTTGTAACCTTTCTATTAGGAGAACTACTTGTCCTCCACATTAATACAATTTTTACTTATCTAAAAAAAAAGATATCACAAACTGGTTATTTTGTAATTGGCACATGTGTATATGACGACGCCTTACCTTGTAATGTTCACGGTTATGGATATGTTTCAATAAAATCTTTATATTTATCTAAAATAGGAAACTGCATGTGCACTCGATGCCACTTGGAGAATAATGGCTAAGAAAATCTCTACTACATGAACCAATGCTTATGAAGTTGAAAGAATTGTCTCTACTACATGAACCAATGCTTATGAAGTTGAAAGAATTGTCTCCATTTTTCAGCTTTAGGTGATTATGGACTATAGCAAAATGGCTAAGAAAACCTTCTAGTACTTCTTATTTTTGGTGAAGTTATTGAAAGTCAATACTTCAATACAGCAATTGGAAACATCTCGGAAACAACCTCTCTGTTTTCTTAAACAGGGGTAAGGTTGCGTACATTCTGACCCGAGCACCCCCATTTAATGGGGATTTACACTCGGTTGTTGTTGTTGTTGCATAGTTTCATGTTTTACATTCTTGTCTGACTTCACCTGCCTTCTATCCAACTATGTCTTAATTTCTATCAAATGGATAAAGGAAGATGCAAAACATGCATAAATAGTAGCAGAGAACTTGTACTTCCATTAAAGTTGCCTTGTCTTTGGTACTGTTATCATGGAAACTCGAATGCATACAAGTTATTAGTGTAATGTTTAATTCCAATCCAATTCATGTGGCCTGTCCAAAACACCGGTTCATTACTTTCTGATTCATTTAGAAACAACTTTGAGCTCCTACCGTTTGTCTGGCAGGCTAAAAGATTTGGGGCCTTAAACAAGTTCAAGAGTGGAGAATGTAACATCCTCATCGCCACTGATGTAGCTAGTAGAGGCCTCGATATTCCATCTGTGGATATGGTTGTAAATTATGATATCCCTTCTAATTCTAAGGTTAGTTAACTTTGCCTGAAGAAACTCTTATTTGTTCCTCTTGACAGGAAAAGGAAGCTAGGGGTTGGTAAACTATGGTATCTCTGTTTTGTGTGTGTTGTGTTGGAATAGAAGACAAACAAGAGGTTTAATGTTTGTGTCTTGATTGTAACTGTGATCATTTCGGGGTTAATGTTTGTGTTTTTATGCATCAGGACTACATTCACCGTGTAGGTAGAACAGCTCGTGCTGGGAGGTCAGGCATTGCCATTTCTTTAGTTAATCAGTACGAGGCTGGGTGGTATAAACAGATAGAAATGTTGATAGGTGAGTAGTAAATTATTCCATGCAGTTAGTTTTCATTTCCTTTTCGGTTAAATCCTTATGTTCATGTTCTTTATAGGTAAAGAGTTCCCAGAGTTTCCGGTGCAGAAGGAAGAAGTTCTGCTTTTGTTAGAACGTGTTACTCAGGCGAAGAGAATGGCATGCATGGTGAGTGATGGTTCTTATACCTATAGGCATTCGATGATTTTCTTCTGTTCTTGAACTTTGCTCAGGGCGTATGATAAATGAAATGGACTACGGATTATTTGTTCTGGATTGGGTTCATTTCCTGCAAAATATCTTTTTTGTTGCGTTTTTACCTTTCTAGACTACGAAAGTTGATGCGTATTGTTCTGTGTTTGACCGGTACTATGTTCATAACTGTTGATGGATGTGTTTGAACGTTGAAATTGGACAATTGGTGCTTCGTTTTGATTCTGCTTGCATCACAGAAAATCAAGGAGTCTGGTGGAAGGAAGAAAAGAAAAGGCGATGAATTTGACGATGAAGCTGAGGAGATCAAGAAATTCTTGAGCAAGAGAGTTGGTAAATCAGTGAAAAGGTCGAGAAGATGAAGGATTGATTCCCGACATTTGTAGAGATTTTGCTAGAAACATTCGCCATTGGATGGCTTCTATTTTTACTTTGTTGACAGTACTGTAAATTTTGCATAATCAATTAGGTATTGATCTTTTGGAGGACATTGAGCATTTGATTTAAAAATATCTGGGATCAATCAATTACATGATTTACTGAAATTTGGGAATGGTATTTTACCTAGAATTAAATTATGGAACATCATAAGCTTCCATCGCTTGTTGGGACTCTAAAACTTGTGTTTTGACTCCGTATCCATTTTATGATTCGCATGCACTAGCTGAGCAACTTTAACACGGAAATTCACAGAACATAGTGCTACGCCATACAAATTTAGCGTACGGTCCACAATCTGCTATCTTTGCCAAACAAATCCCTGCTACCTAATTGAATAATGACTGCCTTTAGGGTCTTGCGTGAAGGGGTTGAGCTAGGATGGACAGAAGGGGGAAACTGAAGTTACCCTCAACAAAGTACAGTGTTTGAACAAATACATTTCCACCAAACATTTACAACACGAGTTCTACAATGTGCACAAATCTCAAGCACAAAAATACATCTACAGAAGGGAAGAGGAAACAAAAACACAAAAAAGTTTCAAACTAACTAGTAGGATGGGCTCGCAACTTGTTTGCTACGTATAACAAATGGCTAATGTTCGTTGATGGATAGTTCTGCAACAACTTGAGATTGGAAGTAAAGTCACCAGCAAGCAACCGTCTCCTTATCAGGATAAGCATCGCACAGCAGACCCTAAGCAATGTCTCCTGCAAGAAGCGACAGTTGCATGATTCAACTGTAGTGTATTACACTGATGCATACTTCCACGTACACTGAATGAATGAAGCCAAATTTTGTTGCAAAAAATGCAAACTAAGAAAACAGGTGAGGCATAAAACTGACAATCGTCTTTGCCAAGTTATGCAAACCAAAAACAGAGGTGAGGCTTAAAATGACAATTCTTTTTGCTAAACACATAACTTGAAAGGACGCAACTACTTCCTTTCCGATGCCACTACAAAATGAAGTAAAATCATCACTGTAGTTTCCAGTCCACCATGATTCCCCATATGGTGGACTGGGCAGAAGACAGACAAGTGGTCATTAGGTGCACCAAAAATTTACAAATCCCTAAAAGGAAATAAAGCTGTTAAATTCAATACTAAACCAGTCACTCTAAAAGTCAATGTATTCACAGATCCAACCCACCTGAGGACCTTCAGGATCACTTAACAGCGTATCCCAAATATGGAGGCTGTCATTGAAGTTGAATTCTTGAGTCAAGAGAAGAGTTATCCATCTAAATGCATAGAACTGGGGATTAATCTGTCACCAAAAGCAAGGTATTACACCTCAATTGTAGAGCGATGGATAAAGATTATGAAAACAAAATTTCATAGCAAATAGTGTTTGAACATTTTGCAAATCCCATCATCAAACAGCTATCATACATTTCACAGTTGTAGAGAACTACCAGTAGGCAGTACCACAGTAAGTTTTTAGCTGATAGCACGAAAAGTTGGTGAGCAGGCATAGAATGAAAGTTTTGGCCTACAACAACTCTCAGCTATTCGCCCTCATATAATTAAATTAAAAAAAGCTCTCAGCTATAAAGAATGAACAACAAAAGTGCTTTTGAAGGAGATTAAGGCATACACAAGCCTATACAATATATCAGAGGCATAATTAATGAAGAAAAATAAACGTCGGCAGGCAGTAGTATAGTAGGGGGGAAAGAATGACCAACACTAAATAAGATATCCAAATAAAAATTCTGTCTCATACAGCCAATTTGAGCATTTACTAAGCAGTTATCAAAATGTCATTTCTGTTATGCTCGTGTAAAACAGTCCACCAAGATGACTTCAGATGAATGTGGCCAAAACTGTACTAACAAACATACAAAATAGAATAGCAATACCAGACATTGAAAAAAAAAATCATATCTTACCTTACAGGTCACTTCTAAATGGCGCCAAAGCTCCTCATCATGTTCCTTTAAGAGTAGTGACAACTTGGTGATTGTTGAACGAATTCCAACAACACTATTATCAAGTTGCTGACAAAAATTGTCCCTGAATCCACTCAGCAGTTCAACAAAACAAAAGAATGTATCTGCTTCTGCAGCAGCCTGCAACGAGAGAATGGTAACAGAATGAACTCTAGGATGTAAGACCCATACAAATGTTTCCACATAAAAAATAAGTATCCAGAGTTAAGATTAGGCAATAGGCATGACTTGAAATTTTCTGGAGGAATCTTTCTACCAAATTGCACCTTTGCAGCTATACACAGTAGTTGATCTTTGGTATCCTTTATGCAAGTGAAATCCAGTTATTTTCAAGAAGAAAGAAAAAACCATCTCAATTAGTAATATGTATTTCCAATTTATCAATGCAGTGTTCCTGAGGCCCGTGTAGCTAGTTCATTTCAATGTACAAGTACTCTCGAATCTCGATATACTCTAGAATCTCGATACATGAACATGAGGCAGAACCCGCTTTTTAATTTTTGGTACATATAGAGGGAAAGTCAAAATCATATTGCAGCAAAGAGTAGCATCCACTACTAGTTTATGATTATGAGTACTCTGGATGCAGTAAAGCTCGTGCCCAGGCCAATAACATAGAGAATTAAGTGAACCCATTTTGTGTGTATAACAAGACAAGACGAAAAAACAGTGAAAAGGGAAGATATAGGCCCTTACAGCATTATCCTCGTCTGGGTCATTTCTGAAGACAAAGAAGAGAGGCGCCAGGATTTCATTCATTCCTTGTACATATCTTATGCCAGGGTTAAGCTTGGCAAAGACAATTAGTATATTTCTCAACGCATCCTGTCAAAGGGTAATAGCATAATAAGGCTATAAGCAGCAGAAACACAAAGCATAGTGATTATTAGACCATAAAAGGCAAGCGAAGGGAAGGCAACCTGATTCGACTTAGCA
Source organism: Pharnaceum exiguum (assembly GCA_900322385.1). NCBI lineage: Eukaryota > Viridiplantae > Streptophyta > Magnoliopsida > Caryophyllales > Molluginaceae > Pharnaceum > Pharnaceum exiguum. The sequence goes on from ONZK01003221.1 coordinate 94,661, forward strand.
AATGCAGTGTCCCCAGAGAAGAATTGCATATCAGGGTGAGTACGTTTGACATCACGGTCAATCTGCTCGATAATTTCAGTGTCCTAAGCAAAGCACAAAACAGTAGAGCATTTCAGGATTCAACAACCATGTGTGGGTTATATATGTACATGTGGAAAGTGGAGTATTTATTCAACCTGAAAGAACTGGTTCCAGACGCTGGACTTGCCGAGGCTAAGAGGGTGTTCATCAGGGGTAACTTGAGACCTTTCGAGCACGCAACGAGGGTCGAGTGGGTCGAAGAGAGGAGGAGGGGTATGGGCATGGTTATCTGACCTCCTAGTAATCTCTGACTAACTAGCCACAACCACTTGAGACATTCAGAATATGTACATATGTATAACAAAAGAAAGTGATTACACTAATAGTTAGGTAGTACATACAGGGGTGGTGAGGAGGTCGTCCTTGAAGTGCTTGTACTGAGACCTCTTCTTGGCTAGCTCGGACGGCCACACGGCTCGCTCACTGGGCAGATACCCCAGAAGAAGCTTCCAGACAACAGAGCGTACTCCCGGTGGAGAATCGGGGACACTCATGGAGGCCAGTCTCCTTACTTCCTTTGTATTTATCACCTTCTTCGACACCTATATTTTTTTTTTCATTCAATTCATTATAACTAACAAAACCCATATTCACTTTTTTTTAAGAAAAGGAAAAAAGAAAAGAATACCTCGACTAAGAGCTGGGCGTGGCGAGAGATGTCCTCGGGGGAAGGAGCTGAATTGGCGGCAGTGACATTGGGAGCTGCTGCTGATGAGGAAGTTGAGGACGTGGAGGTGGTGGGGCCGTTGGAAGTGGAAACGGGGTTGGAGGATTTGCGGTGGGAGAGGGGAGGAGGGGGTGGAGGTGGAGAAGAGGTTTCAAGGTCGTCGGAGAAGCGTCGGCGGCGGGGGTGATGATTAGGGGGAGATGACTCTGATTCAGAGAGAGATTCAGGGGAGATTTGATTGGGATTTGGGTTAGGGTTAGACCACAGAGACGAGTTTAGCCACTCTGGTACCTTCTTCTGGTTCACCATACTACTTTCGTCTTTGATTTGGGATTGTTTTGTTTGTTTTTGTTTTTGTTTTTGTTTTTGTTTTTGATGGATTAATCCCTAAATATATGATGACTGAGGGAGGGAGGGAGGGAGGGAGGGAGGGAGGGAGTAATTTGGTTTGGTTTGGTTTGGTTTGTTTTTGTTTTTGATGGATTAATAAATAGAAGTGTTTTTCTCTCTCTTTTGACTCACTACACGAAATCAATCCCCGCCCGTGCAGTTGCAGTTGCAGTTGCAGTTGCAGTTGCAGTGGCGTGGGTGGCTTAGGCCCTTGCTTGCTAACACTCTACCGCAGGCTCAGCTGCCCCCACACACACAGAGAGAGAGAAAGGGGGAAAGGGGGAGGCAACGTTAAGACCCACGCACGCACGCACGCGCACTTAACTGATTTGTTTTAATTGGGAAAAAAAAAAAAACACAAGAAAGGAAATTTCGTGATTGTTTACAACTAAAATACTACTGTAATACAATTCTTGGGAGTATGGACTGGACTGGACTGACTGGCAGGTAAGCTGTGGACTAACACGTGGTTTGGAGTTTGGACTGTGCAGTGCAGGTTGACAAATGCCAAAGTTTAATGCTTTGATACTACAGTACAACACAGTGTTGAGTCGAGTCGAGTTGTCAGTCTTCTGCGAGGCCTTACCAAAACTGAACCAACAAACACACTACACATTCACCTCTGCCTTCGCCCTTTAATTTGTCTTGCTCGCTTCGGTTGCATCCCCGTTTTCAATCCATGTCTTCTCTTCTTATAGGCAGAGTTCATTCATTTTTTCTTTACTATAACAATCAGCATCATAATACTCCTCTTTATAGTCATTCCACTTGAGCACTATGATGCTCCCATTGTCTTTACGATTTCGCATACCAAATACAAAGTAGATCACATTATTAACCAGCCCTTGACTATTTTGTTAACTGACAATACTACTGCAGAATCCTGATTGTTTGTGGGAACTCGGGGACTCCTTTCACAGCATTCACTCATACAAAGAACTGCACAACAACCAAGTCAGTTCAATTACCAAGTCTCCTCCATATCAACAAACCATAACAATTACCAAAAAATTATCATTACCAACCAACACTTCCCCATGAAGACATCAATGCGCGCACCCTTCTGCTCATGCAAACGATTTCTACTGCTAACACGCAACCAAACAAAGCTGCTTCAAAGAAACTAAATTCATTGCCAATCATGGGAAAAGGGTAATCGCTAATAACAAAGGGCGAATCAGCCAGAAAGGTCATCAGACTCTTTTAAAAAAACAACAGAACTTTCTAAGATTCAACCCAATGATGGAAACGACACTAAAGCCAATAAATACAACTGTATAACACTGTTTTACTGTGTGCTGAAAAATACTCTAGTGTACACCTGAACTTTGTAAGGTAGTTCATCAGCCAAACGGGCAGAGGGGTAGAAGCAACGAAGCTTCACAGAACCCCAAAGTGGGGATTTTCGATTGCAGATTGTAGTTCTTTCCCAGCTGTATTCAATACGGCAACATCAACCTTTCCTCTAGGCAAGAATAGGGACTCCCCATCTTCTGATTTCTCAAAACCACATAGCTCAAGAAACTCAATGCCTCCTTTCAATCCCCCAACCCGATCCTGTTCATGTACAACATTACTGATATTATTATCCAGAATACATCATCGTGACTTCTCATAATAATACAATGTCCCAACTAAACACACAAGAATTAACAGATATTATTTTCTAGGATAAACCATTGTAACTTATCATAATAATACAAAGCAGCAACCAAAACACAATGACTTGGCGATGAAGCAAAACAACGGTGGTAACGAAAACAATGGATCCATTTAGCATACCTGGAAAGCTTGATTAGTCAGCCTAATTTTCCTGTATTTCTCCTCATCGAGATTCTTCACCACATTGCCCGCGTACGTAAACAATGTCTGGAAAGCTCTTTTAACTCTGGCGTCTTCATCCTAGATTAAGAATGTGCAAAACATTACACTTGAAACTATACTATTGGAAACAAATACATTCAGCAAAGATAAGATAGCCAGCTTACAATGTGAGTTTTCTTGAGCGATCGAAGGCATTCTCTCATTTGCTCTGCTTTTGTAACAGGCCTAACAGGCAATGCCAACTGGCAATTCACATATAGAGGGGACAAAGAAAATATATCAGATGTCTAATTAAGACTCAAATTATACACCAATCTATGCTCATAAAAGCTTTATACCTTTTTCTCCTCAACAACTGGTTGAGAAGGCTTTGAAGCAGTAGCAGGATCCTCAGGAGGCAACCCAAGTTTACGCCTTCTCTCAGCCTGAAGAAATAGGAGAATTAAAGTTGGTTTACAAGCTCAAAAGATTACGTTAAGATCAAGACCTAAAAGTTATTTCAACTTTACACAGTAACACAATTGTGCCTTGAAGGTGATTATCAAAGATAAAGGACAACAAGAGAAGAGAAAAAATCATTAGAACCTTGTCCTCTTCCAGTTTCATACGGATTTTTTCCAAGGCTCTTTTCTCTTCTTCTTTCTCTGCCTTTCGAAAGGCTATTATACTGCAAAAGCATATGGATTGACTTCAGAGTCAGACACTATAAATTTAAGGTCCCTCGTTGAAAAGAAGATCCATTACACAGGAAACAAATGAAGGGAATGGAAACAAACCGCTTCCTCTCATTATCTTCTTCCATACGTTTTGCCTCAAGAAGTTCCTTTCCAATTCGAATTCTCTCCTGTGAAAAAACACAGGAATATATGGTAAGAGATGAAGTTACTCAATCAGTGAACTATAAAAATAGGCCAAAACTGTAATCTTAATCAAAATGGAAGAAAAAGAAAGATTAACATAAACGAATGTACCTTTTCTTTTTCTCTCTCAATCCTCTTCTCCTCCTCTTCCTTTTTCTTGCGAGCCTTCTCCCTTAAAATTTGGCAAAAATAATTATTGAAAATTGTTTGATACTAGAGTGCCAAATACTAAAAGCAAAAGTATCACCTTCATATTGTCAATGAATCAGGAAATCCCATTACCTTAGTTCCTGGAACTTTATTCTTTTCTCTTCTTCAGTAAGGGTAGGTTTAGGAGGCTCCGCATTGGCAGGAACCTGGCAGTTAAAGCAGGAATAACTTTCAGCAAATTCCTCAAATACAACAACCGCAGCTTGCTCCTACAAAGGAATTCATGGCTTGCTAGGGAAAGGGGGGAAATTACTAAAAAGGAGGAGCTTAAATTACCATTGGCATCTCATCTATGTCAGGATCATCCTCATGTTCAACAATCCAATTAACAGCGGCCTCAAGGCTGGCATTGCCTGAAACAAGCATCAACATAGTTTTTAGCCGCATAAGCATCTCATTGCATCTCATTGCAGTATTTTGAGTAGCATAACATATAGGAATGCAATCAAATAAGAATATAGGATGTTCCTCCTCTTTTTATCCCCTTTTTTCACAGGTGGGTTGGAAGCAAATCCTTTTTTTTCCTATCAAAAGTTGGAAGTTTTACCTGAAAAATACAGTGCGCGGGTAGCACGAGCAGCTGAGAATCCCATGATTTCAAGTTCCTCGAGCACTTTCTTATCAACCTCAGGAACGATCATTTCTGTAGATAGAATACAGAAGTTAACTAATGAACTGGAAATCAATCGAGAGGCTGAAACGAAGAAAAGCAGCTAGAAGTAGATGGTGCATAATTGCAACAACTGTGCCACCAAGTCACCAACATTGAGCTAGTCATACAGAAAAAGGAAGCTTAGACAATGGAGAGGGAGCAGAGGTTATTAGCAGCAGCAAGTCAGTGTGTGAAGATAAGAAAAGGCACACTCTAACTCGAGGGCACATGAAAGGTGAAACAAACTTTTAATAAAACGGTAAGCAACCCGATATACCCATTGACCCATTCCCATCAGTCAGATAGATGAATGATTAACTGGGGTGGAATTCTGAGTATGTATGGTGCTTTAGCTTAAAAGGCTGGTTCATCAAACAAGAATAACTATTTTTATAGAATAAACTAAAGTATGAAATTACTAATCAACTAAAAAAACAAAAGAATTGGGAATGGGTTGCTGGGTTGCTGGGTTATGATTTGATGATGATAGGGGTCACAAATCACATTCTAATACAAATACTAATGTATAAACTGAATGGCAATCATGAAACGAGGAAAGAAGGGGGACCTTGAGATGATCCGCTGGCGGAGGCGTCAACATCGACATCGACATCCATGGGAGCAGCAGCAGCAGCAGCAGCAGCAACATTATTATTGTTGCTATTGGGAGGATGTGGGGCCTCTAATAAATTGATAGGCTTAATGGCCTCGCTGGTCTTATCTACGAAATCTGTGTGCCCGGTCCTCTTGGTGTGCAAATCACTCTCCTACAAATTAAGTAAATAATAAGGATCGATGATAGGATAATAATTGAACTGAATAGAATAGAATAAAAGCATGAGTATGAGTAGATGATACATACCGTTTTGGAGCGGCAGGGCTTGCCGCAAGAAGAGCAGACGAGATTGAGGACTGGCTCTGTTGATTCGGCGAAGTTTGAGTGAGAGGTGAGCTCTGCGTGCTCCTGGGCCTCCTCCACCGATCTCAGCATCGCCCCGCAGTCACCGCACTGTAGAGATACACCCGCCATCGGATCCTCGTTGTTTCTTTCTTTCTTTTTTTCTTGATCTCTTTCGCCAACAACAATCTACTGTACTGTACTCTACTTCCGCAACCCACTTGCACTTGAATATCGATTTCAAGAATTTTCCTTTTTTATTTTACTTATATAATAATATATGTTTATTTTTTTATTCAATACGGAGTATTTATATTGGGCTTCGCTTTGCTTTTCTTCCGCCGGTTCGGTTGACCACCCCCACTTCCACTCCACCTCAGGAGTCTCTTCCTCTCCCCCTTTTACTTTCTTCTTTTCTTTTCTTTTCTTGTATGGGTATGTATGGGCCTCTCTTTTTATACCAGACCACACAAACTTTATATAACCCGTTTCACAAATGAATTGATTGTTAGTGACCCTCCAGAATCATTAATCACCCCGTTTCATATACCAAATAGGTTTATGCAAAGGAGATACCAAGGAGTTAGTGGTAGTTAATTTCATAAATTTGACTAGCATATAGTAGCACTTATTAGGGCCTGTTCTCCTCAACTTTTAAAAATTTCAGTTCAGTTTTTCGCTTTTAACTTGTAATTTGTGAACGTAATAAGGTTTGACCTTAATATTAGTTATTAGCATATCATTGGGAAGGTCTCAACATCTGGTTTCATGAATGTAAACTATTGATAGGGTTTTGATTAGTGTTTAAGTGTCAAAACCATTGAACAAAAAATTCAGTTTAGTTTAGTTCAGTCAAAATAAGTTAGGGAGAACAGGGCCTTAACAGGCTATTGTTTGGTAATAGTTTACCCGCTTTACAGTGTAAATTGTTAATGAATGATGAAAAAACAATTATGAACAACATTTAGAAAATAGTATTTTGCCTCCTTAAAACTACTCGTCACCATATATAACAAAGAATATTTTCGACCGTTCAAAAGTATTATTAGAACCAAAAAATGCTAAATGCTCCTTGCCAACAAAGCCTTACTTCCCGATCCCGATGCATCAATCATCCAGTAAGGATTTACACCTCAACATAACACATAACAAAAAATGATCTTTATAGTGAACAATTGTCACTTTTGTGAATCACTTCATAAAACCCTATGAGCCAGCTATTCAATCATTATTCCCTCCGGTTTCTTGTGTTGGTCCAAATATCTAATTTGGGCTGGTTTTTAGTGATGTTCAAGGATTCTAATTTTGGGCTGGACCCATGCGTAAAATGACCCAAACAACCCTCTCTCATAGCCTCACACAACACTCATTTTTTATTGCCCACTAACCCCACCCCACTCACTGCCCCTCACCATTTTTTATTCACACAGTCCCACCACTAAGGGGCATTTTCAGTAATAATCATACCGCCATCAGGATACTTTTGTCTTTTGGCCATCCCATTGGTGTGCTCCTTAATACTTGTGCCCTCTTCAATTAGACTAACACTAAAAACGAGAGGGAATATATTATTAGTGTATGCTTTGAAAATTTAGGCAAATGCCATAATTGTGTTTTTTTTTTAGCACATAAAAACTAGATTTCAACATAACCTTTCATGTGCAAAATATATAGAAAGCATTTTTTCACTTTATTTCACTATAACAATGCAATTTTTATGAGCAAAAGAATAGAGTACATAATATTTGGTATCACACAACATGTAGTCTCATAGATATGTGTTGTTATTTTGTCTTCTTCTTTTTTAAAATAAATATAGTTCCCACTTAATGTGCAAATAACAAGAACTTGTATGTTTGTAATTGTTAGTTATTGTTGTCTTGTCAATTGGATTATTATTAAAAGAAAATAAAGAGATAAAATTAAGCGTTTTCCTAAAAAGAAGTTAGTATAACATAAAATCATTCAATATGTACAATGCATACGATTGTATGAAAAGGATGTAATTTATTCTTAAGCGTACCTGATATAAGTTTATACCGTACAATAATTTTTGTAAAAGCATTACAATACATATTATTAGTCACCTTTTAAAATTTAAATACAATTGTAGTCATATTTTTTTGTCGACGTAATTTAGAGCTGGTTTACAAAAGACTTGCCGGAGGTAGGGAAAATTGAGTAATGAATAAAAATTGATTATCAAGTGATGAAAATTGATCCAAAAAGAAATTACAAAGAACATAAATAAGTGATTAGATATTAGGATTAATATAAATGAGCAATAATAATAATAATAATTTTTTGGAAAGATAAATGAGAAAAATGAAGTTTGAAAAGAATTAGAGTAGAGAAAGACAAAAAACTCGGCGGGCGTTGGTGTGATAAATCCTAATAAGAAAAGTAAAAAGGCACTTGCAATTTAGAAGCTCGCTGAGACAGTCAGAAGAGAAGTTGTGAAGTGTACTTGAACCTTCTCTTCTCTATTCTTCCCTTTGTTGTAAAAAACTGTAATTTTGTCTTTATTTAATTCAACTTGGCGCTGAAGATCTCTCTCTCTCTCTCTCTCTGGTACTGGAGTATCATTTTATGAGAATATGATCGGCTGAGATCTCCAGTTTTCATCATCAGAATCACCAGATGATGACTAGTAGTACTACTGCCACTGCCATTCGAATCCGATTATGACGGAACCCGACCCGAACCCCACAATCCATATCCCTTGGGAAGATTACGAGCAAGAACTGGCGAGGTTTGTCAGCCTCTCGTCAGCCCTTGAACAAGCCCAACACAAAAAGCTCGCCCTCCAACGCCGCCTTGATTCTTTCATTCAGGTACGCTACGCTACGCTACTCCCTATTTTCTTTTCCTTTTTCTTTCATTTCTTTCATTTCTTTTTTAAGTGTTGTTATCTTCCTATCTTTGATGTGTTGTTGGGAATTTTAATTGAAGAATTGGGGCCTCTCCTCTCTTGTTCTCATTATTATATATATATGTAAATGTATGATCACTTGATCAGAAAGATGAACAGAACATTTCATTTCCGGGCTCACATTTGATTGTATGGGACAAAGCAGTTTGTTTACCTCTATGGAATTATGAGTACTAGTATTACCCCAACTGAACCTTGTTGTGTCGAGAAATATCATTCATTTTTTACATGTATGCTCGTTTTTAGTGGGGCTTTAATCCCTACTGCCCGCGTTTTAGCGGGATCCATCCAATCTTTTCTTTTGGCCAGGTACAAACCCAGTCCTTCACCCGTCAAAATGAACTTGATGAGATTTCTGATAGGGTGGAAGACAAAAAGCTATTGATGACCAACATGTTGATGCACGCTAAAGTCGTCGAAGAGCATGCCAAAACTAAAGAGGAGCATCTAGGCGGCGAGATTAAGTCTCTGCTCGTTTCTGGCTCATCTCTTTCCAATGGACGCAAAAGAATGCAGGTTTCTGTCTCCTCTATACTATACACCTTGCACTCTAAATCATTACTCTTTCATCCCTGTATATGTATTGTATTTATTGTATACCTTCTCATCCTCTCGGTCCCACAGGAATCCGGTAGATTGCTTTCTGGAGATAAGGGCCAATTTCGCCTTAATAATCTACATAAGATGCTCAGAACTAGACAACAACATATGATTTCTCAAGTTTCACATCTTTATCCACTTAAGACTTTGATTGGTGCAGCTCAGGAGCTTGAACTTGATTTGTTTCCTAGTGCTACTGGACCAGGTAATCTATTTCGGGTTACCAACTCCTGATTTCCACTCTTTTTTAACTTTACATTCCAATAGGGTTATTGAATGAATGATGTTATTTGTGAAGCCAATCTTCTATTTGGGTACCTAGGGTCTTTGTTTGTTTAATATATAACTGGACAGCGGATCCAACACTCAATTTTCTTTAATAAACTGGATCCTCATATTCATTCAATTGATTGAAGGTCAGTTTCTTAGTGTCTGCATACCTACGTCTGTCATCTTGTTACAATCTAGTGTTTAATTGAGTTTCCGCGCAGCATCTTCTGAACAAAATGGGATTATGGCTGGGAGGGAAAAGAATAGACCATATCACTACTATTTGGTCAAGGTTTAAGACTATGATCCTGTAGATAGAGAGCGAGACATTGATCTTTTCAGGATTTGGTACGTTGCAGTCACTGTGGGAATGCATGGGTCCACTTGAGAATAACTGGCTTGTTTAAACCCCTGCCTTATGAATCATTGATCTTTTCAGGATCCTGTAGATAGAGAGCAAGTACTAAATTGGTCTCTAACTTACTTGGGTGTTCCTCTTGGAGGTAACTCACGCTCAGTCTTTTTGGGAGCCTATTGTGTTTCGTGTTGCCATAAGATTAGATGGTTCGAAGAGAGTTTGCTTCTCACTTGGTGGTCAAATGACCTTAGTGGCTTAGTGTGGTTATGTTTATCGAGCATTCCCTTATATTGCCTTTCTCTGTTAAAGATCCCAGTAGGCGTTGCTAAAAAAATTGAGAAATTGATGCGAGACTTTTTATGGTCCGGGGTCGATGGGATGAACAAAGATCACCTTGTTAGTTGGGATAGAGTTTGTAGATCTAAGGAGGAAGATGGTCTTGGTATTGGAAGGTTTGTTTTGAAGATCTTGTGGGGAAGTGGCTATGGTGTTTTCCGTTGGAACATAATTCTCTTTGGCATCGGCCATCGGAAGCAAGTATGGTCTGCATAGTAATGGGTGGTATATGGTGAGTAGAGTGAGAGCTACACATGACTGTCCTTGGAAGTTTGTTTCCCAAGTGTCTTCTCTTTACTTTCCTTTGGTTAAGCACAAGTTGGTTGATGGACTTCGTATTAGATTTCGGGAAGACTTGTGGATTGGAGTCATCCTTTACATATTAGGTTCCTTCGTGTGTTTGGGCTGTCACCCCCTCCACGAGTCTTACAGATGATGGTTCATGGGATCTTCATTTGCGGCGTAATCCATGAGATTGGGGAATGGATGAGTTCACTTCATTAATTGATGCTCTTAGCACTGTGCATGCATTTCTCTAGTGAGGGAGATTCTAGAGTTTGCTGATCCCCGAGGCGCATTTTCATCAAATTCTTTCCTTGCTTGCCTCATAGCGGCGGCAAAGTATCCTTTGTTTCCCATTGCAAACTTTATGTGGAAAGCAAAGGTGCCATATAAAGTTAGAGCATTTGTTTGGACAATGTCCTTGGGAAGGATTATTACTGATGAAATGCTTCAAAAGAGGTCCAGGTCTCTTTACCGGTTTGTTCGTGTCCTTTGTATGGCTAATGGAGAGACTAAATATTATATCTTTCTCTATTGTAATTTTGCACGACTCTTTGGTGTTTTTGCCTTTTTGGTGAGCTGTTGGTTAGATGGGTTTTGCGAGGGATAAGGAGAAGAAGTCGCTTTGGCGGAATGCGGTTTTCGCAATTCTTTGGTGTATTTGGCTGAATTGGGATGCAAGGATTTTCCTTCGACGAGATTCTTCTACATCCTGGGATAGGGTTACTTTTCTTACTTCCTTGTAGTCAAAAGCTGCTTGAGCTTTTGTAAACCAACCTTTGTCTGTCTTGTAAGGGATTGGTCTAGTTTGTATTAACTTCTTTTGAGGACAACTTGTCCTCTGCCCATATTAATTGAAAATTTTCTTATTGAAAAAAAGGTCAAAGTTTGTGGCATAAATGTTCTCGAGTTGGTACACTAGTGCTAATGTCTCTCTCTGAACAGCGGTTCTATGTTGTCATCCAATGGATTTTGATCTCTTTGTATTTTTCGTATGGTTCTTTGCTTGATATAGTAGCTCATTCAGATGCAGGTACTCCTGGTGGATCAGTTGATGAGTGCAAACCAAGGAATCTAGGTGCCCTTTCTATTGCGGGTGTACAGTTGAGTATGGTTCCATTTACACAAATGAGTTTCTTCACAGATAAGAAGCAAGTTCAGAGATCTACAACTGCTCTGGGATATGTTGCACATGTATGCTCTATGCCTTCTTAGTATCTTAATGCTGAAAGTTTCCTTATTACATTCTTGTCAGTATTGCATACCTGCTTTCTAGTTTGGATGCAGACCAATTTTTTTCTGCATTTGTCTTCACTGTTTCTCCATCACTTTATGATTTTCGTTCGGTTCTCTACTTAGTGTTATCTAGTGTAGAAGTGATTAAGAGATTTGTGTTGCTATCGCCACCCCTTTTTTTAGTGAAGAGAAATAAGTAATTCAGTAAGATGGTTAAAGGAGAAAGTTGCAGGAAAGCATCGATTTTCCAGTTGACATTGACACCAACTAAATTGGGTCCTTTTTCAGGTTGTGTCTCTTATAGCTTCTTTTCTACACGTCCCCTTACGGTATCCTGTACGTTTGGGTGGTTCACATTCGTATATCAAGGACTATGCTCCTACCATCGAGCCAGCGTCGTTGGAGTCATCATCCCTAGTCTCTGCTAATAGGAAGTGTTTGGAGTTCCCCTTATTTTTAGAGGGGCAGGAGGCAACAAGAGCAGCTTATGCAATATTCTTGTTGAACAAGGTATGCTGTCTTACCTGTGTGTGTATCCTTGTATTCGGGATTCTGCTGTGTAAATCACTAGTTCTCATGTACAAATAATCAGATTTGTGGTGGTTCTGTGTCATCACGTTTTGCTTTTCCAAGTACTTCTTATGTCTCACCATACTTACAATTTTATGTCAAATTTGTCTCTATATATTGTGCTAGAAAGAATTATGGAACCGTTCTACTAACTTATATGACAAAACTAATCAATCAAGCTGATGTTATTTACTTGGTTTGCTCACTGTTCTCTCCTCTCTCGTTATGCTTATGCTTGCTGTAGGATATAGAACAGCTGTTGACTTATGTGGGAGGTCAAAGCTTGGGACCTCGACATGTATTGGCTAATCTGAAGGAGCTTTTCAGAAGAATTTTATGTCCAGATTACTTAGATAAGTGACTGATATGCGGTGATCTTGTAAGCTGAGTATGTATCTGTAAATGCTTTTGATTTTTGTTAATTCTTGATATGGTGCATCTTTTACACTTCATCGCCTCATGATGAGTCAGAATGAGATGTGTATTCTTTGTGGAGCCACAAAATTGGTTATAGCCTCAATTCTGTGGCAGTCCATAGCTAAGACTAGTTTGTTATTTCTTTTATTATTTCCACTTAGATTAGAGTTAGACTCTTAGGTGATGAGAACTTGGGAAGCAATAGCACTGATGTATGAATCCTGTATATTTACTGATGTAGTGATGTTTGTAGAGAAATTACAGAAGAAGAAAAAAACATTTTAATGACGAAGTTCATGGTCAGATTTGTTTTTCCAGCACTCTGGTACTTTTTCAAGGCCTCGGATATTTTCTTGTTCCTCGAATGATAAATGAAGGTCGAACTGTTTGAGTGACCCTGTACGTTAGGCAGCGGAAATGAGATAACCGATTAAATTATCCAATGATAATCGAAGGGCAAGAGTAGGCTGTTCGGAATATAGTTGTTTCTGAGCCTTTGTATCTGACTGATGAATGCAAGTTCTCATATATAAAGCATGCACCAAGAAGGGCATGCTGGACATGTGTTTTACGGATTTTGCAGTAATGTACAAATCTACAATTGTGGTGGCTTAGATTATTGGTCCTGCTGTTATGTAGTCCGTATTCAAGTAATATTGATTTGATTTGATTAAAGATCATAATAATCAGATGTGCAACTGCTCCTTGGATTCTGCCTCACTGGGCAGTGGGCAGATTGAAAGTACAAAAAGATTTCCTCCCAATGGTTCTATTTCTGTGCTTGCTTTACACCAGAATTCAAGTAAAGAGATGTCAACAGAATTCAAGTAAAGAGATGTCAATGTCATCAATAACTCACGGTAAAAGAGTGGATGTGTGATGTGTCCTGTTTGTTTGTTACAGTACGTTGTATGATAGGGCAGTCGGTTTACCTGCTTGCTTTTACTGAGGTAATTTACTAAACTAAACGCTTCAAAGCATTCTGGCGCTGAGGCAACTGTCTCTCTGTCAGGCGTAGAAATTGAGTAACTTACCATTCATTTCACTGCTCTGCTCTCCTGCTTGTAATTTATTGCAAAGTGCCTCCCTCATACAGTACAGACTAGAAGAGAAAGACTGGTGAATTGGACTTCCTAAACTTCACCTCTCATCAGTCCTCACATTTAGCCCCCTCACCCCTCTCTGCCTCTCTGCCTCTCTCTCACACACACACACCAGCACCTTCCTGAAACATTATGGCTGACATCAATGACTTGAGTAACAATAATGACACAACCACAGCCACCACCACCAACACCATTACCACCAACACAACCGCCAACACTAACACCAACGACAAGCAGAAGGATGACGAGCATTTGTACATCCATCTCAAGCTGATTAACCAGGTAAAATTTACTTCAATCCCCGCTGAGTTACATTCTCCTATCTCTTTCATCATTTATTTGAACTTGTTTTTTGACAACTCAAAAAACGTTACTCGCTAATCTATGGCTTGTCTTGCGTTACTAAATTCACGTACAATAACCAAAACAACAATGCAGGATCGTAAAGAAGAATATTTCAGGATAAAGCGTACAACCCAATTTGGGAAGGTGTTTGATACTTACTGTAGCCGGCATGGGTTAACCGCGAGTATGGCTCGCTTCTTCTATGAGTCCAACAAAGTTATTCGTAGCCGCACACCTGAAGATGTACGTATTTATATATGTCCATCTCTGCTCTTCTCTTCTCCGGCCTTGTGTCTCTTACTTATTTATTCATTCATGTCCTTTCTTTCTTTCATGCATGCAGCTCGGTCTTGAAAACGGAGCTGAGATCGAGGTTTATCATGAGTTGGTTCATGGTGGTGGACTGGTGGCTGTATCTTTTAATCATGTCTGATTATATCTTCCCAAGATCAACTTTAGACTGTCAGCTTGTATCTCTTCTTTTAAGTTTCCATTAGTATGAATGAATTAGCATTGAAAATTACTGTCTCATTTGACCCTGTTTGGGATCTCAATTACTCATATTTATGTATCTTGATTGCGCTATTATTGAAGCTCTATCAATTTTCCCATCTACGTACATGGGATGATGGGAGTGCTAGTACCCGTTTTCTTTAGTTCAATTCATTTTTTTTGGTGTGTATGTTGATATATCATGTCAATTTGATAATTGACATAACCCAGATGTTACCATGGTCTGTCATGTACAACCTTGTCTCGCAAATTGAGCTTTCTTACGTTTCAGTTACAATACAAAGAGCTGTGAGTTTTCTGCTCATCCAAACACGAGATCAGATTCTTTAATATCTGCAGGTGAGCTGCTCAAGACATCTTACTTACAAAGTGAAAGTTACAATGAAAACTCACAAGTGGACTTTGACTAAAACTTGTTTTGGCTTTGGTTTATTTAAATTTTGTACATCCAATCCAATGTTCCTACAATAGAAGTATGTATTTTCTCCTCGCCTAAAAGAACAAAAAAAAAAAAAACTCCGGTGATTCTCCTATTTTGATTTGAACAACTCGGTTAGATTTCTAGTTCTAGGTGAATAGAGTAGAGCATTAGTAAACACGGTACTAATGACTAATGAGTCACCATCCCTTTTTTAAGCTTAGTTCCTGCCTTTCTTTCTGAAATAGACTCTGACGCTTAGCAACAAACAAGCCAACTGTTACCCGCCTGCATTCAATTTTTAATCTACTGCCATCAGAGGGATTCGGTACAGTACTTACAAACACAACAGCATTGCTTGAATTTGCATCAGGTGCTGCTAACTGTCTCGTAAATTGAAAGCCGAGATGCTGCAGCAGTGATCAGAACCATTGCTTGGTGTTGCAAAGTAACACAACGGCATAGAAACTTGACTAAACTAATAAAATAAGTTGAAAAGAACACGGTCCTTTACTCCTTATAATCATCAATTAGCCAGTTAGGTAATCGGATAGCATTTTTAGTTTTTTTTTTTTTACCCCAGTCATCAGATATTGTCTCTGCTAAAGTGCCAAGTAATACAAAGTTCACGGCACATCACTTGCCCAATTAGATGAATGGGTATACTAAAGCTACACCTTGACGATAACATAAACGACTTCCCCCCAATACCCTTTTGTTCTTTCTACAAAAGACTTGTCAACTTGTAATCTAGAATAATCACATCAGATAATTAAACAAAGGGCTACTACACATTAGACTGCTTATCCGATTTCCTTGAATCTCGACAAAATTGTGGTTCATCCACTTCCGTCCCAGTGATGAACCGAGCAGTTGGCTCTTCAATGTTATCACAACACCGCAAGTGGAAGAAGTAACGATGATGTCCCCAGCGCAACCGTTATATAGACTGAAGAAGAAAATGTGTACCCACTATTCCCGGTAGTTGTGGGAATGGGAGGTCCCATTCCCCCAGAGTTAGGACTAAACCCGCCTGTCCCAATGCCTGCTCCTGCTCCACCACCAAGAGTTGTGGGTGATGTGGTTGTGGGTGTGAGAGGTGATGCACCTCCACTTCCACCTCCAAAGATGTTCGTCGTCGGTGTAGTGCCAGTGGTTGATGGCATGCCTCCTGCAGTGCTGTAAATTTCCACAAACCATATGTATCTCAGCTTACATGTACATATTGTGCTTTCCCACTCATTAAGAGTACTCAACAAAACTTGTAAAAGATCAAACTTTAAAAGTTAGATATGTAAACATTTTGCTAGTTGCAGACTAGCAGTACCTTCAGATTCAATTGATTTTACTCAAGTTCGGAAAATTGCAAGCTTATTCATGCTTTCATTAGCCACCTAACTACAAATACCTAAAAATCAAATTTCTAAACAGGGTGATTATAAATCTACCTCACTACACATCATTCACCTATGAACTTAACTGTTAGATACGTCATCCAAATGTATTTAAAGTCATCAACAATACATAGTGGTTTCCAATTCTCTAGTTCTTTTTGTCTAGAAAAACATAAAATAGTAGCAATTTGGTCCTTTGCTAGTCACATTTTCAAGAAAGTTACCAGTTTTAAGAGAAACGATGCAGTATAATATTCAGCAGTGCTAGAAGAAATATCACCACTATAAACTGGAGAATAAACTTATGAAATACTACCGAGAAAGAGTAGAACTTGAAGCCTTTGTCGGCAGTATTCAAAAGACAGTGTGACGACCAATATAAAATCACATATGGAAAGAATATAACCAATTGGGCTTTGCTAAAGTGACGAGAGATATAGCTGCTTATCTTTTTCTTTTTTTGAAGAAATAAGCTACTACTGTTATTCACTACTTTCTCTTCTACCCTTTTATTGGAAATTATCTAACTAGAAGTAAAGTGTCTGTGCCATGATACGATCGACTATGGAGTGGACTGTGCATGTGAAGTGATTCTTTTTTATTTTTAGATCCACTGCATCTGTGCAAGTTGTTTAATGAGAATGGGATGATTCATTGCAGTACACTACAGGGACTGAAATGATGATCGATTCACATTAGGAAAGACATGAAGAAAGGTGACTGGGGACAGCTAGCCAGGAGAGAATCTCACAAATAGGCGTGATTTTGAAGTAAACTGAGTAGATTGCATCAAATTAACACGCCAAAGATATCCCTAGACAACCTAGACAACCAGACTAGGCTAGACTAGACCACCCAGAATCAGAATCAGAATCAGTAAATACTGAGTCGCTCCAGTCCATCCTTCACTCCCTCCCTCAAGTGTACGTTTCAGAGTGTATGTACTGTCCAACGGCTAGCTTGGCAAAAATTATAGGGACCATAGTAGGACAAAGACATGAGACATAGTGTGAGTTTCCCCAATGAACAATTCAATGAACGGACAAGAGGGTAGGGTTAGGAATCAAGAGCCATGCAGATAGACACGTGGGTTTAATCTTTGACCAATGACCAGCATAGGTCAGCATATCTTTAAATCAAGAAGGGAGCTAGCTACTGTACCAAGCTCCCCAAAGGGAATGGGGTCATGCTCTAGCATACCAAAAAGGGTGAAGACCTCAATACCAATTACTACCAGTTGTAGTCTAGTACAGTGTAATGAAATTTAAGAACTTGCCAGTAACATACTGATACAGTGATACTTAGTAGTCATTATTCTTCATGAGACCTAATCTTTGATCATTTACTGTCCTCTTCATCAAAATATACAAAAAGAAACTGGCAAAATTCTGTATATTTAAAGGAAAAGTGGAAAACCTCAAAATTTGATTAAGCGCAAAAAAAATATAAATGAATTAATACTTCCAATTCTACACATGCATGAATAAACAGAGGTATCCAAATAATCAGAGTTGATGTAGAGAATATGTGTTTGAATACTGATGGGATAGTAAGCACAATCAACAAGTAACATGGACAGAAAAGCAGAAAAAAGGATGAACTGATAATATTTATACAAAAACTCCCAAGTCACAAGAAGCAAGCACAGCAAAACAGAGAAAAGAAAAAGTATCAAGCCAGCCAAGTTCAGACGTACAGTGCTGAAGAATACAAAGAGACAGCCAAGTAGCAAAACCATCAACAGGATAAAAACTTGAACCAGACCCACCAGCCAAAAGGAAAAGAAAAAGAAAAAGGCAAAGAAGGTGGTAGAATAAAGAAGAAGGTACCTTGGAGAAGGAGGGTATACGCAAGATCCATAGCCTAATTCATGAGGGAAAGAAAGAAAAAAACAATAAATACCACATGCATACTAGGTAAGCAGACTCTCCTTAATTAAGAGATACATAGACTAACAAGTGAAATAATAATATACGAGTAACAAATAAATGAAGGCTCAACGTAACAGAACATACTTGGATCAGTCTTGGCAAGTGTGGCAGTGCCAGAGAATTGACAAGCACCAGCAGCACCATTGCTGCGCTGATAGTAGCTGTTGTAGGCGTACGAGGCGTGGGCTTGTAAGGTGTTTGGAAGGAAGCAAAGCCCGTTGGGCTGCATGGGCTCACAGTCAGCTCCCGACCCACAAGCATAGTCCATACCCGTCTGTAGAGCTTCCTCTGTGGCGTCGCTGCGTGCCACGCACCATAGTCCCTCCACCATCTTCATGCTGCTGCTGCTGCTGCTTATGATTAGCAGTAACAGGACTGGTTTGATCAGCCTTCTTACTAAGAACAATGATATGATGATGGTGTTAATAATAATACTAGTACTTGGACCACCCTCCATTTAGTCCCGGAAGGTGTAATGTTGTGATCAGCTACAGTGAGTGGGTACAGAATATAAATAATCTTGGCTGAGGGGGTTTACTTTATATATTCCAAGAATGAGCTGCAAATTACTACTACTAATTAGCTAGTAGGAGTAGCTTCTGCAAGCACTTTACACAGCCAGGATACTAAATTCCCGTACACTTACAGTACTTTATTAGTAAATATTGATTAATCAACTGTACTTTGGCTTAATTTGTAGATTTGGTAAAGTGAGAAAAGAGAAAGTAAGAGAGGGAGCAGTGAGTGAGCAGAGGGGTGTCACTGTTTCTAAGAAAGAAAGAGAGAATCGGCTATCGAGCAAAGCCAGCTTTGAGAATGATTGCATTGCCAAGCTCCTTTTCTACTTGTCTTTTCTTATTTATTTATCCTCGTTCCTGCTTCTCTTTGCCTACAGGGCCCAGGCTACCACTGTGGCCCCCATTACTCTTTCTTTTTCTCCAATTTTCAATCAGTGAGTTATTGGGAGTAATTTTCTCCGTAAGTCCATCGAAGTATAAGAAGAATGGTTCACAATAGCAGCGCAGTTTAAATCCATCATTCTATGTTCTACTGATCTCTGGTGTCTCCTACATTATTGTTACCAAAATCAATAAATTACACCGATCCACCGAGCTGTGTTCAGGGATTGCATTAGGGAATACTCCGTATCAATATTTACGGAACTGAATTGAAATGATCAGAACTAAAAAAAACTATTGAAAAAATTTGAGGATTCATTTTCACGTCAAAACGTTATTTCAATTTGATAAATATTTCTTAAGCTACCGTCCACATCGGCATATCTCATTTCCATAACAATATTACACCAAAGTCTCCTCCAACCGGACTAGTCTCCTCCATTGGTATTTCAAAGTCAATAGTATTTCAAAGTACGGGTTGAATGTGAAAAAAAAAAAGTATTGACCACTAGTTGTCTGATCCGGGAGTGATTCTAATTGGAGAGCTGGTGTAGCTTTTTATTTTTGGTTTTCAGAGCTGGTGTATTAATTCCAGAAGTAGAAAAAAAGGGAGATTGCTAGAGCAACCCGGTGGGTCTCTAACCCGGTAGTACAAGCTTGCCTTCTCTCTCTTTTATTAAAAAATACCCCTATTAAATTTAGGAGAGAGATAGACACAAATTTTAGTAGGTCAGTCACCCGGAGGGTTAGCCAAGTTTTTTCCCAAAAAAAGGCCAGTTTGCCCTTTCTTATGTATCATTTCATTATGATTTATGACTGCGCTCAAAACGTCTAAGATGCTTCAATTCGTAAACGTTGACATTTTCGCTCTGGGAAGCTCTCTCAGGGGACTACATATTTCAAAATATGCTATTATATTAAATTGGAGTTGTAACAAGCAGCAACATCAATTATGAATCAGCATCCAGCCTCCTCCTTCCATAAAAGCACTTGATCATACAGGAGATCACCATGTACCATCATGAGTCATTGATAATGAACAAAATACAATAAAAGAATACAAGTCACAGTACATAATCAACTGGTGACCTGAGAAGCATCCATTTGCAGTTTCATGCTTGCGCATAATAGGTTGTCCAGTAACTCTAAGGTGCTCACCCGAGCAAACTACTGGTTCTCTCAAGAAAGCACTCAAAATATGCTGGAACCGCGGAAAACATCAAGGAGCTTTGCTTGCAACTAATCGCTCATCCTATTTGGTAATGGATGTGTATCAAAAAATCCATTAAAATTTCCATCACAAGGATCCCATCAATCAACAAATGATGGAGGCATGTAGTTCATATGCAAAATTCAGTGTTTTAAACCACTCACCTCTTCACATCATAGTATATAACCATAAGATGTGTTTTAAAGAAACCTGTATTGGGGGGAGTAAAAAAAGAAGCTTTGTCCAACTCAGAACCTCAATCTTAATTTTCCTCTCTCGGCGAAACCAATACCCTCCCCCATCTGAGAACAGAAAAGAAAAAAAAAGGTACCTTCACGGTCTGAGTTTCTCGTAAAACAGAAGGTATGCCTCCGAAGAAAGGACTTCCTCCAAGCTAGCTTCACGAACACGGGCATCACTAACATAATACCACACAGAACGTCCCTGTCTAATATCTTCTTCAACTCTTCCTTTGCACCTGTCACCTCCTTTGACGTATGCGATGTAGTGGCCGCCTTTCATTGTCCCAGAGTGCACCACCACCCCAATAAGATGGTAAATGCAATGTTCTCTGTCAATACACCTGCACATTGGTTTGCAATACAGTTCATTTTTTAAAGTCGCTGATATTTTCCCACACCACAAAAACACAGTCCAAATTACGTATATTTAACAGAGTGCAGCAACTTGAAGCAGGCAAACATGATAACCCCATGGTGAGAACATACAATGACCTAGATGTCAGGGGACATACCCATGTTATGGATAGATGCAAAAAAAAAAAAAGCATAACCCTTCTTTTTTCACATTAAAAATAAAGATTGAGAAACAATAGAGAAAGCGTCGGAAATCAAGATTTTTCCTAGCTTGAACAAATTATAAAGGCCCAATTGTGCTGGATAAACAAAAGAGGGTCTTTAAACGCATCCCAACACTTAGTCGACAATTTAACCAAGAATTTTATTGTCCCCGAAATGTAATCAATGGAGTGATTGCCCCTGTCAAAGACCTGACTCTTGGGAACCATTGGTATCCAACATGAAGAAATAGAGATAAAAGAAAGACACATACACAAGGAAAGAGAAGTGTATGCAAAGGAAGGAGACGTGAAAGGAAAAGAAGACAGATTTATAAAAGTCCAAATGGACTAGGATTGGTGAAAGCAAGAGTGTGTTTAATGCAGTGTTCATAGAAGAACAATAGTTCTATTAATTTTCCCAACTGCTCAGTGCAACATGTTGGATTTCTCTCACAGCACTGGCTTCTCATTTTACCCTTGATACTCTGACACAACACAATCCATCCACATTATCTCTCCTCACATCCCTATTATCTCCCATGTCACAAATGCTGAACCCCTCTGTACCTAGCCAGAAACATGCCTCGTCAACCAGCCCCCACCAAACAATTATCCCACACCGAAAAAAGTACCCATCCCCTTTGAAACTAACCTGCTTCAGTTCTTCACAAAATCCAGCCAGTGAGTCCCTGAAACTACCCAACAAGGCCCCATGATTCTAAAAAACACCCCCTGCGCACAATCATAACCAAACCACACATCCACTAATGCGATCAACAAGCCAACTCTGCAAGATACAAAAAAAAAAAAAACTTTCTTCCCCCACTGAAAATACCTGCCCTAAAAACCTCAACACCATGAAAGACTTAAACCACCAACAAAACCAAAAAAAACTGCAGTATCCAAATGTCATGAAACACTCTCAAGACAATTCGACCAATCTAATTGTTCTGTCATGAAACACTCTGAAGACAATGTGACCAATTTAATTGTTCTGTCAACCACCTAAGAAGCTTCCTTGTTTAAGGTCTATCCAAATGAACACAAAATATATCCCGTTTTACAACTAATTACAGTGAATTGTCCAAAGCAGAGGTCACAAAATTGACGTCTCACCTTCTTTCACAGAGCAACTTTTTTTTGTAGAGAAAAGTACTAGAGGATTTATAGATTGATGTTTGGAAGAACGGTAAAGCACACCGACCACATTGTAAAAACCCCTGATATCCAGAAATGGCAGTCCTATAGTACAAACTACACAAGCATTGCAAAAACTGTGGAAGGAGTATACTGAAAACAGAATGGAAGAAACACAGATAAAGCACAAACTGAAAGAGATGAGGACTTTTGTCTTATAAAGATTCAATATTTTCGGTTCTCAAAAAAAAAATCATTGATTTCTTAATTCTTATATAACTTTGTGCAATAGATGCTATATTATCCAGGAGAATCATTTGCACCTGCAGACAGAAACTTGTTATCAGTCGTCAACTAACATTACCATCTGCCCATTAAGGCTACCATATTTACATAGAAAAGTAAAAGGTTTATTGTTTATGCCTCATCACGTAATGAAAGCACCAGTATCAGATAACTTCATAGAAACTACTCTGCGATATCCAGATTCAAAGAACAAATATTTGCAGGTGATACTGTCTAAAAGGTCCATCTTAAGGGACATACATTATAGACAACTAGTGTTCCTAAAGCACATATACAAGCTGCACAAATATGGTTCATCAAGGTGGAAGCAAGAATACCTATACAAAAATAAGGCCCACAGAAAAACAGAAAAAAAAAAGGCGATGAATGAAGACTCACCTGCGATCCAAGTAGGGTTCAAGATTAATTATCTCCTTAAAGCCAACATGGCCACTAAGCTTACTCAAACGACCACGTGCATCTTGACCAAATCGTTTCAGGTGAATAGTCAAAATCTGAGGGGGCTTGTTGATGAGTATCCTCTTAGTGGCATCTCTCATCACCCTAATGGTTTTGGAAGACTCAACTTCCTCCTCCTCATCCTTTCCTGACTCCTGCTCATCACACGGTCCAGACAGCTTGTCCCTGGTTACATGATCACCCAGCATATTATGTGATTCGAAGGAGTTATCACCCAAAGTTGCTTCCTCCATGGATTCCGTGCCAGCTGAGGCACTGAGAGGATGAGAATGTAAATTATCCTCAACAAAGCATTCCTCTTTTCCTTGTCCTAGAGGCGGGCAAGTTCCATTCGTTTGACACACCTCCAGCTTGTCCAAATTCATATCAGGATCACTGCTCCCGTTACTATGAGTAGCCACAATGCTAGTAGAGCAGTCCGGAGAACAATGACTATTTTGCAAAGCTTCAAAGCTCAAACACTCATCATTGGACAACATTATCTGACCCGCTGATGCAGTATTTTGCTTGTTTTTCCTACTTTTTCGTTTCTCTCCCCCGGCTAGTTTTGAACAGTTTTCACAATGCCATGCATGCTCGCCAGAGAGAAGCTCAGGCCTTATAAAATGGCCCAAACAACTCTCAATTGACACCGGTGAATTTGTATCATCAACTTCATCAGCATCAGACTCGCTGCAGTTTCCAGTCCCATTTGCTTGGAAACTGCTTGTGACTGCAACCTCAGGTTCATTGAACAAATCACCTAAGTCCCCCAACTCCAGAGAATCTTCTGTACCATCCGCCGTAGGCAGAGAAATTTCAACATCCGTTTCCCTACCTCCCACCGTCCCTGAATTCTCTTCTTTATAGGTAAGCAATAGTACTTCATTCTCCTGAACCTGCAGAGGACGCTCATCTAGCCGATCATCAAAAGTTAACTCAGACTCGGGACTTGGGCCTTCAGGCTGCAAGCTAATCTCACAGCTTGATTTTGTTGTATTTAGCGCAGAATCGTTGTCCACATCCTTGCTTCCCAAGTCTTGACCGACTGGAATTTCGCTGGTTGCTGTAGTCAAATCTGGGTCATCTAGCAGCGGAACTGAATCGAGAATATCCAACCATGTGAAGCAATCATCTTCCTGGGCACCACTTTGCTTCGGTGCCATGCCATCACCTTCCAACTCAGTAGCCTGAGTAACCAGTGTGCAAGCATTAGTTTGTTCTGAGGAATCGTTACACTTCAGAGATTCCACTGTATCACCAGGTTCAACCAGGTCTGCTGTAGAAGAACTTGCGGTAGCCTCCTTCATCTCAGAACATGACTCAGTACTGGTCAAAGGATTACAACCAATCCGCAGTTGCTGTGCCTGTGAATCGGCAGAGCTGGTTGAAAGATTACAACTGCTTGCGGAAGGTAACAAGGCCCCATCTCTATTAATTTTTGGACGAGTCCTGCTAACTCTTTTAGGAGGTAGCTTGGTCTTCCTTGCCCTAGAAACTGGTTGAAATTTCTTGACTGGTGGTTTCTTAGAAGGGAGGGGAAGGGAGAGGTCCAGAAAAGGCTCATATACAACCGAAGAGTGGCCACATTCAGCACAGCAGACTGTGCTTGAAAGTTGTCCACCAAAAATGGCATCAATAAAAGTGGGGCTGGCACGTCCATGACCCCCATTTTCTGATGACGAACGATCAGACCTTTTAGCACTCAACTCTTCAGAAGATATCCCATCAAGCAAACAGCGAAGCAATTCATGACTATCTTGCTGCTGGTATCCCCTAAACTGAGGAGCTTTAGCACAAACACATCCAAAGACTGATCTCGGGTTTATCACATTTTTGTGGCATGCATCAGCCCTTGCTTCTAGAAAAATCTTTTTCAAAGCACTTGTCAAGGGACCCATCGAACCATCAAACTTGAGTAAATATTCCCGCAAATCACCCATCGCTAGTAGATTCTGCATGACAGAATTGAAAAAACAAGTGTTTCCAAGGTTGACTAACCCTCTGACCGTATGAACATCACTTCCATTGACTCCTTTAATTTCTGATTTACTATCACCAATGACACTTCCACTTCCAAACCAAACATCCTCCACATCCAAAGAATTCCCTTTGGACGGCTGCTTTTTGAATAGCTTGACAATATCTGAAAAGGCATCTTTGAGTTCACCGTTATCTTCTACTAGTTTATCAACAGTAATAAACATGTTGCAAGAGAAGCACCACCTGAGATTAGGATTCTCAAGCTGGATTACCAATGGGTGGCGAGTAAGTTTAACATGTCGAACAGAGTGACTTTGTGGATTGTTGGGCATACCGACACCTCCACAGGAGAAATGGCCGCATTGCAAACAAATCCAAGTAGCTTTGGATAGGGATTTGGAATCGGGGCCGGCCTTCTTCTTACCATGCTTTCCCTTCCCTTTACCGGCTCTGCGATCGAGGGCACCTTCTCTGCAATCTTGGCAGGCAATGGAGTCAGCAGACTCAATGACCTGAGAGACCGTGGACTGATCAACAGCATTTCCGAGATGAACACAGACCCTCCTATCTTTCTCCTTGTCCTTGTCCATTTCCACAGGAAGTCCGTCTTCTTTAACAACCTTGGCAGTCAGACGATTATCATGGGCCTGAGGAACGGGTTTGAGGGAAGAAACAGGGACCCGTTTTCCCTTCTGAGCATTCTTCTTGGCCCTCTTTGCCATTATTTAGTTACTACCTATAAACGAAGACGAGTAATAATTATTAAAAAGAAAGAAAGACTGATACAAGGTAAGATTGAATTGGCGGTTGGTAATGGTATAGCAAAGAATCGAAAAAAGACACTGCGACTGCTTAAATAAATAAAAAAATAAAAAATAATCCCAAGACTCACTCACTCACTCACACAGTCAGTCAGTCAGTCAGTCGATAAGGTTTATAGGAGAGTTCCAAAATAAAAACAAAAAACAATAAAAATAAAAAAGAAGAAGAGAGAGAGAGAGAGAGAGAGAATTACAAGATAGATAGAGTAAAAGAACCTTGGCAGTAGCAGCAATTGCAGAAGTACGATCAGAGTGACCAAGTCGTAGAAACTAGTGGAGTAACATTTATTATTATTATTTATTATTTATTATTATATTTAGGGATCGATCGAAATGAAATGAAATGGTAACTGTTACTCTTACTCTTACTACAGTAGTAGTAGTAGTTGCTAAGAGAGAGAGAGAGACGGGGGGGGGGGGGGCTG
>ONZK01003222.1:688-10788 GCA_900322385.1 Pharnaceum exiguum
CGGCTCTATTCGATTGCTTGAAAAATTGTTAAGTAGGTACAATAAGCCAGCTCGTTAAGACAATTCAATTCGAAAAGTCACAAGAGCTCAAATCTAGTCACTCAAATCGTCTACTTCGGAAGGTTAAATCGCCCACATATAGTTGTTCCATTATTGGATTTAATCCCACTCGAAGCTCATCCGAGTAGGCGAGTACTGGTTACGTACTTAGCAACAACCAGCAGCAAAACAGATAAACGTAACACATAAGCCAACTGCAAACCGAGCAACCCGTCTGAGTGAGTGAGTGAGTGAGTGAGTGAGTGAGAGTGAGAGTGTGAGAGAGAGAGAGAGAGAGAGAGAGAGAGAGAGATGAGGAGAGACATGAGAGAGAGAGGAGCAGCTAAGAGCTGTGAGAGAAAAGATTGTAAGCCGTTGAGATTGTATAAGTGGCCACAACTACACAATGCACAAGTGCAAATGGGTAACGTACAACCTAGGGGCTTGGAAAAAAAGGCAACTGATATTATTGTACACTTGTCCCGTTTGCCTAGTGGGCAAAAGTTAGGGTGAGTCACCTCGTAAGTCATTGAATTGCGATTGAGCTGAGCTAGCTCACCGGTTTCGAATCGACTTGGTTAAATTAAAATGCCATTTCAAAGTCAACTCGCTCTATTCGACTCGATTTTGACCGAGCTGACTTGGTCAACCAACCAACTTTGACCGAATTATACCGAGCGATTTTGAATCAAGTCAGCTCAGTGGCCACCTCTATCCATAGGACGTGCTGACATCAATTAATGTGTTAGTTTTCCTTCTTAGACTATTCAGACATGCATACTCTGATAAGTTTCATTCATATTGTTATTTGACTTTGCCTTCCTAATGATCTTAGCTTGTTCAAATAGGCTCCCAAGCTTCTCATTTCTGGCCAGACTTCTGCTAAGTAAACATTACTTCTTCATCTGATTATGTGAACTGAAGACTTGAATGAACAGAACAATTCAATACCTTAACTGCGTCATTAGTGCAGTATTGCTTTCTCTTGATTTATCTTGTTTAGTTATACAAGTTTTCTCCTTTTAAGTGTAATGATCACCAATTTGGTACAAAGTTTCACGCTATCGCTGCCTAACTGCGTCTAGTAGCTTACAATTATTAATCTTTAACAAGGATCTGTTATGTAGATATAGTATCACAACTTTGATTAAAGAGTTAGATTATGTCATGGTTAATTGTCTTACTAGTTCAATGAACAAAATGAGATTAGATATTCTTTGATTATGGTTGTCACTTTCAAAGCACTTTACCTTGTTTATCTTGCTTTCTCCTTTCGGCAGGGTGGATTGTATTTCTTAGTGTAAAATAATGAATGGAGCAAGGTTTCCCTCTAACATTATTCTTCCTGTGGAATATCCCGACTTTTTTTTTTGTATTTTTACTATTTTACCTTATCAACTTTGATTGTAGTGACCATTTAAACTACCAAAGGCTGATTAAAATTCATCAGCAAGTCTTTGGTACACCGGATGTACCGGTACACCTTATGCATTTATGACTAATTACAAAGGACTGACTAGTGGCATTAAAAATGTGACTAATGATATTTGTTGTAAAACTAGTTATAAATCCATAAGGTGTATCCGTACACCCGGTGTACCTAAGAATGGGAGAAAATTCATAGGGACGTCTTAGACTTTAACGAGGCCCTGCGTAAGATTTAAAAATGAGGCTCTAAAATATGTTAAAATACATTATTGTTTCATTTAAAAATAAGGCTCTAAAATATATTATAGTACATTATTGTTTCTCTTTAGAAAATTTATGACCCTGTGCCAGTAGATCACTCGCACCATGCATAAGTCACCTTTGAAAATATGTGAAGTTTGGTAAGCATTGTTTTTGTTGCCCTGTTAGAAGCCACAACATGAGTCTGTCACCCTGTTATGCTAATCCTGACTGTATGATGATGCCTCATTTTGTATAGATACAGTCGATTAGAAAACATAACCATCTCTTCATTTCCTAAACTATTATCTGGAAAGCTGACAGCTTGGGGCAAGAAAATGATTGGGCTAATGTAGAACTTTTACGCTGCTTTTAACCTCAGATCAAAGTTTTTCGCATCTTTCATTCTGCACGCTCACGCACATTCCGAAAACGATGGCACTCAATTGCTGAATTGTAAGTCTACTAGTGAGTTGGGTAGCTTGGTATCCTCCAGTCATTTCTTAGCTTTGTTGTGTACACATATAGCGGTAGGCAGAAAGGAAAAAATAATGCATTTCCAAGACAAAATAGCTAGCATTTCAGTGTAAGCAAGCAGTGATTCTCAAGTAACATTAATTTATCAGGATAGTAATCATCATGAGAAGGTAAGCTATAGAAAAACAGATAGGTGCTGCGTTAATCACTTAGGTCAACTTTTTTAATTGGTCATATTTATTTGTGGCTATCTATCTTTTACATCTTCAGAGCAGGGAAGCTGCATTTGGTGGATTGAAGCCTACTAGCCAATGAAAAGCATCATTTTGTTCATGTAATGGACCACTTATCCATTTTCCCTTGCTA
The DNA here is from genome assembly GCA_900322385.1 of Pharnaceum exiguum. Lineage (NCBI taxonomy): Eukaryota > Viridiplantae > Streptophyta > Magnoliopsida > Caryophyllales > Molluginaceae > Pharnaceum > Pharnaceum exiguum. The sequence continues at coordinate 3,239 of ONZK01003222.1, forward strand.
TTTTGATCGAGAAGATAAAGGCTAAGCTTTCTTTTTGGGTAAATGATGATTCTAGAGCCTAAAAGGGTTGACAAGCAGTAAACAGAATAATGATTGGTTGGGATATCGGATATGCAATCAGCATCAGAAATCTTTCCTAATTCTTTCTTGAATTTGTTGTTGTGTACAGGTTGAAAAAGCAATCAATGAGAAAAGACAAAGCAAAACTCTCAAAAAAACAATGAAAAGAAGTCCAAATCTTAGAGGGACCTCATACTGTCATGCATCAGCAAGACAACAACAATGAGGAATGGTTAGAGATATACTGCTTTAGCCTTTCCATTTCCTGTGCTACATCTAGCATGGTAGGCCGAGTAGAACCAGAGTACTGTGTGCAGATTAAGCCAAGCTCGATCAACTCTAGCGTAACGTCTCGCCACATAACCTTGTTGTCATCCGATGCTAAGCCAGACTTTGAAAAAGCCTGCTCAACTATGGTATCTAGTGTGAGCGGATAGTGACTTTTAACCCACTCGTGCAAGCTTGAACCTTCTTCATACATAACATCTGTAGGGCGCCTTCCTGTTACTATTTCTAACAGAAGAACCCCAAAACTGTACACATCTCCTCGTGTTGAGGCCCTCTTCCCTAATCCATATTCTGCATAAGCCACATCACTGATGTCATACCATTAATTCACAAACAATCATAAAGTTGGCATGGAATAGTATTCTTTGGTAGTTGCTGTCATATTATAAAAGAAATTGTTGACATATCATAATATGTCATTCTAGTACTGAATTCAGAATCGACCAAGTATAATTACTTTCATTCTTGCTTTCTAGTTTAAATTTTCGGCTAGTAATAGTATTTTGTCAGATGAGTGTAAAAGGACACCAGATGGATACCTGGAGCAATGTAGCCAACAGAACCGCAAAGCAAAGCTTCTGTGGAGCTACATGAAGCTGATTGATAAGCAGATAGACTGTCATTGTCGCCTTTGACTAGCTTCGCAATTCCAAAATCGGTTACCAGTGCATTCATTTCATCATCTAGGAGAATGTTGCTTGGCTTTAGATCACAGTGCACCATCCTAACTGGAGAATGGTGGTGAAGATAAGCCATTCCTTCAGCAACATCAGTACATATACTGACTAGCTGGGCCAAACCCAACCGTTGGCTCCGAAACCCATGGCATGGGTACAAATGCCTCTCGAGACTCCCATTTGACATCAAGGGAAAAACGATGGCCTTGAAATCTGCCTTGCTGCATATTGATAGGATCTTGATTAAATTTCTGTGTCGCGTGTTCTTTAGAACCTGGCATTCCCTTCTAAAGCTTTCAGATACTTCTTTGGCACCCTTGCAATCAAAAACTTTTACTGCTACTTTTGTGTCATCATGGAGAGTTCCCTTGTAGACCTGCCCAAATCTCCCTGCACCTATCAAGCTTGAGGAGTTGAAACCACCCGTGGCCTCAATCAGCTCTTGGTAGGAGATCATTGGATATTTTGTCTCTTCATTTTCTTCACCTTGAGCTTCTACATCAATTTGTCCAGTTTTTCTTTTGTCTAATAGTGACCGCCCAAAAACATATATAATCAAGATGCCTAGTGCTGTTAATAGGGCTGATAATTCCACAAAATGATCATAACAAAACTTAGGCTTGCACTTGGGCATGCCTCTGATGGTTCCACAAAGGTGATGATTCCCCATGAAAGATCTCATATCCAGCATTGAGAACACCCCTATATTTGGTACATACCCAGATAAGTGGTTGAAGGAAAAATTCAGCTGAGTTACAGTAGTGGATGCTTGAAATGAGTCCGGAACCTCACCAACTAACTGGTTTATTGACACATCAAATGACTGCAAATATGGCAGTTGACCTATAGTAGCTGGAAGAGGCCCTTCTAAGTGGTTTCCGGAGAGGTTGAGGCACTCTAGTGCCACACAACTACCAATCTGTGATGGTATAGTTCCAGAGAGATTATTCATTGATAAATCTATTGCCAAGACCATGTCCATTTTGCTGAGCTCCAAAGGTATGGGTCCATTTAAGTGGTTATGTGACAAATTGAAGTACAACTTCAAGCTATTCAGCCCTGAAACCATCTGCTTGGTGACATCCCCTGAAATTTGGTTTCGTGAAAGGTCTAGCATCTCAAGATTGGTGCATTTTCCAAGACTTGGGGGTATTGGTCCAGAGAGTTCATTGTTATAGAGCAAGAGTCGTCTGAGTTGGGTTAAATTGCCGAAAGTTTCTGGTACTGCGCCTGAGAGCTTGTTGTCTGAGAGGTCTAGAAGGCCTAGATGAGGAAGCTCTCCAAAAGCTGAAGGGATTTCTCCAGAGAGTGCATTGTCAGCTAGATATAGCCTCTCTAGCTTCTTCATCCGCCTTAACTCTGGTGGAATTGATCCATTTAAGAGATTGCTAGACAAGTTCAGGAGAGTGAGATTAGCAAGGTTAGAGATTTCTGGAGGGATAGGGCCACAAATGAGGTTGTCTTCGAGGTGAAGCTGTACAAGATTACTTGCAAGGTTGCCAATTCTAGGAGGTATATGTCCTCCTAGCTTGTTCCCTGCTAGCTCAAGTTCTTGTAAGCGAGAGGCGTTTGCTAAAGAAGCGAAAAAGGGTTCGAGTTTGGTGTTACCATCATGGCTTACAAAGTCATTGTATGACAAGTAAACAAAGTTCAGCATGGGCATTTGGCTGATTATTTTCGAGGGTAATTCTCCTGTGAGATTATTCGATTCAAGATCAATCCACTCGAGTTTCGTGGATTTTGAGAGGCCTGCAGGGACATGACCAGTGAGAGTATTTGACCATAACAAGAGATACCTCAGCTCCCTAAGCTCACACCCATCCTTCAATGGGATTTCTCCACTGAGTGAGTTATTCGAGAGGTCCATATACTCCAGCGAGGATGACATGTTACAGAAAAGTGATTCAGGAATTCGACCTACGAGCTTATTACTGCCAAAATTGAGGTAGTTCAACTGATTAAGTCCACCTAATTCAGGGGGGATCTCTCCTTGAAGAAAATTTGATGCTAAGCTAATCTGAGTTAGGCTTGAAATCGCGCCAAGCTCAGATGGGATGTTGCCTTGGAAGAAATTAGTAGACAAATCAAGGATACTCAAGGACTTAAGGTTTCCTATAGAAGGTGAAATAGTTCCTCTAAGTGACCTTTGACTAAGATCAAGCTTTACTACAGAATCTTGAGCAACATTGCATGTTACTCCTGTCCAATTGCATACATGAATGGAAGATGAATTCCAGGTTCCGAGAGCGCCCTGCGAGTCTGAAACAATGCTAGACATGAATGAAAGGAGAGCTTTTCGGTCGCTTGACAGGTCAGTGCAGCATATGGAAGGTAGACAAAGAAGAATTATAATAGCTAAGCATATGTTGTAATGTCTAGCAAATATGCAGGATACCATGATGCACGGGCTAAAGAGGAGCTTACAAAGGCATTAAAGAGTATGAAGAAAAGGGTGTTGAGATGAGGAAACACGAGAAGAAAACATTTGATTATTGGAATAGAAGTGAAAATGGCTCTACAGTTTATAAAGAGGAACATCTTGAAAGAGAGAAATCTTTTTGCAGAATTTGTACCTAACTGCCGTTGAAGTTAAAGAGGGAACGTTTTATTTGGCGCCTGAGAAATTTGATTGGGGCTCTAGCCAATTAGTGATCACCACGTTGTAAGCACATAAGATGAGTACTACTAAGCCTTTCACACAATGACACAATGATGTGTAATGGCCATAAGATATCAAAGTGGATTATTTTTATTTTTTCTATTCTACATTCATCATCATCGATCATCATTAAAAAAAAAGGCAGTTGATGTTCTATTGGAAAACTCCATATAAATTCTATATATGAGCAATGCGCCTATGTTTGATGATTGAGGTCAGCATAAGTTAATTCGGTTTAAGTTTCAATGCAAGTATGCTACTATCAACTTAATTAGTTTCTCATCCCCATCAAATTCAACTCAGAACTTATGTAGATAAGTTTTTTAGTTATATAAATACAACATGATTAAAATATATCTTAGTGTGTGAATATCTTTTTAGTGCGTGATTTTTCTCTTTCTTTATGATATATCTTTTTGAAAACAAATTCGGTATATAGACAAGTTTATTTTTAAACAAATTAGTGTCAAGTTTAATATGCATTGTCTTATGGGTCGATACTTGAGTAGCTAAGCCTTCGAGTCATATGGCGCAATGGTAAAGGGCGAATTGCATAGGGAGTTGGAACAAGCCCTCAGGGACACAAGTCTTGGGTTTAATTCTTCACTGCTGCGTTTCACATTCCGCGATTTTCCTCCTCCATGAGATGACTCAGGGAATGTGGACGAATGTTATCGCCTTTTGGATACTTGAGTAGCCAAGATTATGTCGTATTTTATTCTTCAATAAGAGGAATTACACAAACACCGGAATGATCATTAATCAACCTTTTCTATCATTAATGATCCGTCGAATTCACACATGTTTTTCTGTTATTCTTGTTTTGCATACTTCATTGATACTCCGTACTTTATTGATCTGTTACACTTGCTAGCATAATAACCATTTTAGATATTTTTGTCGTAAAAAAAATAAAAAAACTCAAATTCCAAACACAAATATCTCCATTGGCATTCTCTACACACTTGGCCAGTTGGGCTAACCGCCATTAGCCAAAGGCCTACAACCCCCCAAAAAAACACAGTCACACACACACCAAAAAAAGAAAAGGTAAAAAGAAAAACCCAAGTGTGTCAGTCAGTGTGTGAGACAGGAAAGGATAATGTTCTGTACTTATGTTTACTCCTCAGTTGCAAACGCGGCAAATACCATTATCTTCATTTTGCACCATTCTCTTCTTTGCTCTCTAAAATCCTCTCTATGCTCTCATCTTCCTTTTCCCTCTAAAGGGTTTATCTAAGGTTTCTTCAAACCAATCTCAATTCCACTCTCTCACCTCCCAATTCATCCAAACTTTCAATCTTTACATACCCAAAAAATGTCTTCATCTTCTTTCACACCAACCCCACAACTCCAAGTTCACTTACCAACCCATTTTCCTCACTTGGGTATTCTAAAGTTTCAATCTTTCTTGCAACCCAAGTCATATTTTCATGATTACAATACTAATAGTACCAATACTAGTGTCAAAGTTAGGGCTGTACAGTCACCTTCACCTCCTCCTATGGTGCTTGATGCACCAGGGGATGATATTTTGGCTGAAATGTTGAATGAGCAGTTGAGGAGGGGTAAAAGGGTCAGTGGGTATGGTAATGGTTATGGTAGTGGTGGTAGTAGTGGTAGGTTTTTGGTAGAGGTGCCACCTTGGTTGAGGGAAAGTGAGAAAGAAAAGGAAAAAGAAATAGTAAAAGGAGGGACTAGTGAGGATGATTTTGTGGCAGGGTTGTTAAATGGGAAGTTGAGTGAGGGTAGTTTGGTAAATGAGGGTAGTAGTGATGATCCACCTTGGTTGAAGGAAGTGTTTAGTGAGAAAGAAGGGTTGTTTGGGGAGAATGAGGAAGAGGAGAGGTTAGAGAGGGAGAAAAAGAGGGTTTTGAGGGGGAGGCAAGTCGAGGCCGAGACGTCCATGTGGGAACATAAGGTTAGAGAGTTTAGGATGTTTGTGAGTGAGATGAGGAAGAAGAAGTTAGCACCTCATTTGCCACCTGTGAAAAAGTTGTTTTTAGATTGGTTTGAGCCTTTGAAGATGGCTATTGAGGATGATCAGGAGAAGGAGAAGGAAAGAGCTACTATGCCTCATTGTTTCAGGGAGTTGTTTGTGTTGCCTGCTGATAAGATGGCTGTGATTGTTATGCATAAGACTATGTCTATGTTGCTTCAAAATCCCGAAAACTACGTTCGGGTTGTTGACCTTTCTCTTGATGTTGGCAAAGCCATTGATGTGGAGGTTGGATACTCATCATCTTTTTGTTTATTCTTCTTAAATTTGGTTTTACTTTGGTGAGTTTGGGGGTTGTATGGTTATGTGTTTGATGTTTTCTTAGTGCGAAACAATTGTTACTGAAGTGGAGTTATTGATGTTCACCCTTTGTGTACATTAGTTAACTGAAGTGGTTTGTATCATGGCCTTGTTTGACTGTTAGTAGGTTGCGATTAGTTGGCAGGTGTGAACAGGAGGTAGTAGTTTTGCAGGCCTTTTGTTAGACGGTGAGGTTGAATTACACGTAGTATAGTAGATATTGCCCTTGCGTAGGAGAAAGGAAGATGTAAGATTTGTCTTCTCCTCAACAGGCTCTTTAAAGTAGCTGTAAGGAGTCCGTAATGTTACTAACCAAGCACCTCATTAGCATGTTTGACTGCTAAAATGTGCTAGTTCAGGTCAATTATGCTACCACAGAGAATTACTAATTGCCTACCAAAACTTGTATCTATTAGTCCTCGATTGATTGCTGCGATTGCAGCTCCTTGTGGTTTTTTTTTTGTCTTGTGCTGGTGATTCGCTTATATGTATCATGCCTACAGTAGTATCATGTTTGTAGAAGGTTGCTTTGCTTATCGTGATCGCCATACAATGCTTGGTAACCCAGCATCTTCTTGGGGTTTCAGTGGATCAATTTGTGTTTGGAATGGAACTATTTTTGGCTGATGTTTGTCCATCTTTTAAGAACTATAAGTTGCTTTTTGCCTTGGTTATACTATAGTTTGATCCTACTGTAAAAGCAAGTTCTCATTTGTTAAGTTGACTTTCTCTGGTGTGTTTTCTTTTTCGTTTTTATTTCTGTGCATGGTCAGGCGAGAATTCACAATTATTTGGAGAAAACCAAGAAGCTACGAAAAAAATCGAGCGGCATGTCAGAAGAACTAATAAAAGAGAAGGAGAATCGCAGAAATCGTGTAAAGACCTATATAAAGAGGAAAAGACTATTTCAGGCCTCAAGGTTGGTGTCATCAGAATCTGACGAGCCTTGGAGCTATGAAGTGCAAGCTAAGGTATGAACAACAAATATGTTAGCCGATGTGAATTGTACCTATATATGGTGCTAAATCATGTTATACTTGTCTTCTTACTATGATGCAATTTATGTACCCTGAGGATGCAGGTTGGATGTCGCCTGATAGACTTGCTGCTACAAACTGCTTGCGTACAATATCCTGGAGAAGAATCAGTTGATGGTCCACCAGATATTCGGCCTGCATTTAAGCAGATTTTAAAAATATTTCCTAGTAAAGCAAAGTGAGCACCTCATACAAAAATTTCTATTTTATAAAGATGCACCACGTTTAGACTTTACACTCTTGTTGCTATATATGAGCATGTTTTGCCACACTTCTTAACTTGTAGCTTTTGCATCTCATTGTTTTCTTGTTTCCCCTCCCGTTTCACATCCACCTTAAAGGAGGGCTTTCAATAATCTTATGTGATCCCCCAAAGGTCCGGAAACAAAAGCTTCAATTTAAGCTTGTACTTTTTGCCATTGTGGAGGCTAACTGTAGCTTCGGACAATTTAAGTTCATGACGGGGAGAGAGATTAGGTTGAGCGTCTACTTCCCATCGGGGTTTTTGGGGGGGGGGGGGGGGGGGGGGG
>ONZK01003222.1:20392-43046 GCA_900322385.1 Pharnaceum exiguum
GCGGATTTGGATGCTGGTCTATTCTTTCTTTGTTTTGTCCTGTATCCCAACCCTTACTTTTATTGTTTTGGTGTGTGTAGTTGCTTGAAAGCTTCCAGGAGTCATATCCTGAGTTGACTTTTCCACCACTACCAGAGCGAGGGGATTTCAGTTTGGAAGAAGTTCTAGAGTCAGCGTATTTCTTCAATTGAAGAATTTCTGCAGTGTTCATTTACATTGTACAGGAGAGTACAGTTCAGCAAGTACAGTTTGGCACACCTACCTACTGAGCAATGGCAACACAGCTAAAGTGATGGAGCTCAAGCCACCCAAAAGATTAACCGTGCTAAGCTTATTATATCATGGAGAACACCAGAACTATTGAACATATGGGATGAGTTTTTGGGTCAAAGGTGATGCAAAGTTTTATTGCATGTGGTTAATAGGTGAGAGGGACAAACTGCCTTGGCTAAACTCAAACCGTTAACGAAGGTGTTCCATCAGCTTACATGAAATTCCGCCTGTGTCTTTTGACGGTCCAAGAGATGATCCTTTGATGGATGCTGCTCTTGATTCGCCTGTTTTTGGTGTTGTAAAATTTGGTGAAAGCAGCTTGGTACCCAATCACGACTACACATCATTCTGGGACACCAATTCTCCATGAGTTTTACAGTGAGTATGTGAATAGCTTATAGCCCCTACATGTAATACAGCCAAATGATTTTGTAACTTACCGCATTCGAGAGGGTATAGGTCACTCATTGCTGTATTTTGTAAATTGTCATACATCACATTTCAGTTAATAAATAATACCTTGTAGTTATGTCCATGTTGATCAAGACCGTGTCTTGGATAAATTCATGTCACTCGCAGAAAACACGATACACAAAGTGACGATTTGAAAAACTTGACCGAACTCTTATAGAGTTGACTTCTTTTGGTATAAGGGGAGGCATCGATGCTGATAATCGACCCTCAAGGCTTAAGGCAGAAGTGACCATACAGTCTTAATTCCTGAGACTAGCCCAACATACCAGCACATGTCCGTCAAGTGAACTTCAAATGTTATTATTCAAACAGGCTTTGTCACCCACCCACACATCGGGGACTGACTTCCCATTAGGTCACCTATCATCTAATGCTCTTGCACATCTGCCATATGCAATACTTTAATGAAGAATCGGACTTTCTAAAAAGTCACATCTTGAGTGACTTGTATTTGGTTGGTATTACATTAAAAACCTATTTCTATTCAACATAATTATTAGTGGTTATACTTAATAAAATTGAAATTCTTGAAGCTAATTCTAATTCTAATTCTAAATCTTCAATTATTGTTTCTGTTTTAATACAAAATAATTTCTTTATTTATTTTTGAGGTAAGATTTTCAGCTTTTTGGATTAAAAATTGAAATTCAAAATAAAATAAAAATATATAATGCATGACGGTTTTAAAAAAAAAAACAAAAATAGACCGACTTTATTTTTCTTCATTACCGACAGACTCCTCTCAATATAAGTACCCACACGGCCACACCAAAACAAAGAACAAGAATAGAACATGTTGGAAATCTTGTCAGCCATGTCAACCTCAAACAAATGGAATACCCTGACCCTTGCTCAAGATCTATTACAAGCAGAGAGGGTTCTTGGACTTGTACTCGACCAATATGCAGATTATTACCCTCGCCCGACCAAACGATCAAAGAGGAGTGATCATGCAGAGACTAATAACACCACGTCGAGTAATGTCGCATCATCTAACCTAAAGCTATCTGATATAATGTCCTACGCTAAGAGAATAAGCTACACAATGCTTGCACCACCAGAGTTTGCCGCTGGAGGACCGCTTCGTGGGGCACTTCCACCTGCACCACAAGAGGATCAGATGCGTGCTCCGCAGCTCTACGCTTTTGCTGACCTAGACGTAGGGGTGCCCGACAACAAAGAGACCAACAAACTCGAACCCTTACTGCTGTTCGCTGATGAGCCCGTGGCTCCTGCCCCAGCAATCATGGTTCCTGTAGGGTGGAAGCCAGGCATGCCTGTTGAACTTCCCCGCGATATGTCCCTGTTACCTCCACCCGGATGGAAGCCTGGTGACCCTGTCTCGTTGCCCCCCTTGCGGCCTGCTGGCAGCATGGTTGCACCCGATGATCATCAGCCGATACCTGTGCCGTTTGTTAAGCTTGATTATGATGATGATAGTGATGACTATACTTCTAGCTCAGATGATGATTATTAGGAAACAGAAATATCAAATATGAGTTTTGAATTGTCTTTAGTAGAGATCATGATTGCTTTATTACGGTTGTAAAAAAAATTATTTTATGTATTTGATGTGGCGAACGTAACATACGAATCTGTTTTGGTTCGATTCAGAATTTTTTGTTTAAGTCAATTATTTATGCCACTGAAAATATAGACAACATTCAGTTTGCGATTTAGGTTTATGATTTTCCGTCGATTTTAAAAGGGTAAAATTGGGAAAGGTTTGGTTTATGGTGTCCATAACAAAAACAATTATGGTGCAATGTATTTTGTTGTATACCATATACATAGCTTGTCGATTTAGGTTTACTCCTGTACGTTTGTGATCAAATATCATATTGTCTTTCTGATAAGACTTGCAAAAATAACTTCTCAAACATTAGTGTTCAACAACAACAAGATTAAATGGGAGTGCTCGGGGATCAGTGATGCAGAAACAAGTAGCTATATCATAACATAAACAAACTTAAATCAACAATGTATAAGTTAACAAAATGGCCTGTCAAACCATTACAAGTCACAAAAGCCTTGTAACATCAGCTGCTAGCTAAGACTTCCTATTCCTAACCACTTCCACCGGTTGTCCTCAGCCAAGTAGGGGGTGGCCAGAATTGCATGGCCATGTGATTAGACAAAACCTCTTGCTTGGTAGCTACGAAGTCTTTTACCTGAAATACCTCAAGTGTATCTTCAATTTTTGGACCAATTTCGAATTCTTTATGCATCAAGTAAATTAAACTTCCATCGGTCCAACCAAGATCTATAGTCGAGAGAGAAAAGGTAACATAATTAGCAATAAAGAAGACCTTGTTCCCAAGGCTTTCCACTCGTTCCCAAGCTCTACCACACTTGCTCAAAACATAAACTTCAACTTGACTTGTAATTATAGGGTCATCATATGTTCGTAACTTCTTGAAGAATGATGGCCTGAAATCCACCAGCGGTGGTATATCGACCTGAAGTACGTAACTGAATATTGAATCGTCTGGGATTGGGTCAGGGTTGTCCCCAAAAACTTCACGTACCAAGTATAAGGATCCTTCCGAGACTACTAGATGGAGATGTTGATCAAAGCTTGATCTTTGGTTTGGGAAAAAAGGAGCTTTGATAACAATTGGACGATCACGATCCCCTCTTGTTGAGGACATGGTAACGAGATTTCCTCTGGTGTCAACGCCGTGAAACTGACCCTCAAAAAAGATGATATCCTCCATCTGGTGATCCCCCATATTCAGAAAACACCATTGCCGCTCACGTTCAGGCTGACCAACAGATTCGGACCAGAAAGCTAGACTTCCAGTACGATCAAAAAGTACCATGATCATTCTTGCATTATTACTTAGTGACACCGGAACGACCTTCCGAATGAAAGGCATGCAGGTGTATCCAAAAGGACTGTCTCCTACTTTGAAGACATGGTGTAACGTAGTTAACTTGGAAACACCTAGAATCCGATACTCATCGAGAAGGTTGAAATAGTAAACCTTGTCGTGCTGCGACATAGAGGTATCGAACTCAACCAGAGGAGGATGATTATCGGTTTTCCAAGAACGAGCGTCATGAAGAACCCACTTATTAATACTGCCTCCCTCCTCCTCCGCCCGAATCAACCAAATTGTTTTATCACCCGAATCATGCAATGGGAACAAGATGTAAAGTGTAGTTTCCCTCAACAGTGAAGAATACTTACGGTACCGGTCCGCAAATTGGCACGATGTGTCATGTGTCTTACACGAACACATGCCAGGGAGTAGCCTGTCTTCTAAGGGAGGCACATTATTCTTCTGCTTACAGCCTGGAGGCAACAATAATGCTGATCGCCATGATCGACATACAGCTCCAACTCGGCGACGGTCTACCTCATAATCATCCAGCCGTCGGAAAATACTTGCTAGGAAATCACACGGCAAGGCTGACCAGTCACGAAGGTGAATTGAACAACCCCTCATTATTGTGGTGATGTACTAATGTAACAAAAAAGTTGAATATATAGGGAGCTTTATTTTCCTTATTCGACAAGGTAAGGTAGGGTCTTTATCTGAATTCGATTTATATGTTCTATGTCGATCGCTAGGACTAAACTATACATGTATAATATTTTTTTATAAAAAAAATCCAATGTCAAGTCGGACTCCTATATTTGCTTTGAGAATAAATAAATAAATAATTATAGTATGAGTCCAATATGCTATTTGTCAATGTATTAATNNGAGATGAGAGAATTATAATAAAAAAACAAAAAACTTTAACTTGGTTTCCAGGAAAGAGAATGAATAACAGAACCTAGCTACAGGAAAAAATGTGACTTGAGAAGCTCTTTGTATTGGCTATCTATGAAATGATATTGTTATGCACCAGTATTTGAGAAAGTATGTTACAGCCAAAAAAATTACAGAAGGATTAATGAGGGAAAGAATAGACATTGAATTACCCCTTTGCAATGAAGCAACCCTAGCAGCTTAATTGGTCAATCTGCTACACTACGTCAAAAATTGCTCATTGCAGCAGTCAAGCCAAGGAAGAGCGAGTGCGCAGAAAGCTTCAGGTTCTTCGCCGTATCACAAGGAAATTTACAACTATGAACGCCTACGTATGAAAAAGAAAAGGGGGTTGAAAGGGATCAACCGAAAAAATTACTCCTCGAGTTCAATTGATCAAACAGAAGTATAATTGGAGAAAATATCTATCAATCTGTCCACGGTTTCTGGATAGAACTTCCTCGCGAACAAATAACAAGGACGCCTTGCTCCGTTCCACATACACGGCTTTCTGTCTATTTGCCTCTGCAAGATTCGTATGCCAACAGATATGTTAGAAATTCATATTTTTCCAACTACCTAGTAGCTCAATCACAATTTCTAAGGAATTTCTTACCCTTGCCTCGCTAGTTTCATGCACAGTTTCATCGATTGACTGCAAGTACAAAAAAAAAACAGATTTGTTACAATCAGCTTTCCATATATTGGAGTAAATATCTTGCGCCAGAGTAACAAATAAAAATGTCTCGCACTGAGGGATTGACCAAGTTTACAGGCATACCTCAGTACCTGATTATCAGAAGGCAATATTGGAAAACCTACATTCTAGTTCTGATTAATTCACAAGGTACCACATCACACAAGAACTTTATAGTCAGGATGGGAGTATATTTATTATGTTCTCTGTCGCTCCATATCACCCCCCCCTCCCCCTCCTCCACCATCGTCATCTATGGAAGACACAAATTTAGTCCATGTTGGAGGCCCAAAGACAGAACATCAGAGAGGCTCTCAGAGTAGCATATTAGCCAAGTGCTCTTTTTTTTTGGGTAAAAAAAGTGCTTATGTTTAGTAACAAGAGATGAGCAAGCAAGGAATTCAATCATACCGTGATGTTTTGCAGAAGCTCATAGCTGACGTCCTGTGCCCTATATGACTTGGGATGCCACTTGTGTTCTGACCAATCAACATGAGTTACCGACCAATTTGAAATTCCCCCAGGGTCCACCATCTAAACAAGACAGAAAGTGACATTACTCAACAGAGAGCAGGACAACAAAGATCCACTAAGAAAAGCTGAGTTTCACTTATACTTACAGTGAAAAAGGTTGGCAAGTAATGTTCATCAGAATAGCAATTGCGACCCTCAAAACCTGGCTGTTAAAGGAGTAGAACGCATATCAAAAATTTGTATTTTCAACAAACACACCTACAAATGACAAATGTACAAATACAACTCATGAACAGACCCAGATTACAAACCAGTAAGATAAAGATTTTTAATTGTGTAGGCGTCTTTATGCAAATGCCACAGTTCAAAAGAGAAAGGACTCACCCTGCAGTAGTCTTTGAACTTTGAGTAATAAAGGCTGTCAGACACTGCTATCATCGCATGCTGCCGCTTCATGGTGAACCACTGCACAGAAATAACCAATATTTAAAATGATAGCAAATGTGGCATACTTGGATCCATACAAATACCAAGCTTACATCTTAAGAAATACCTCAAACATTTCTCCTAGTCTGACAGAAAATAAGTGACAAAAAATTCCATACAAGAATCTTGAGAAAACAATATTTCAAAAGGTGTTGAACAAATTTCTCACAATGCGCATCCTTTTTTCTAATTAAATCAACAACTGCAACCATTGATGGGTATTATTTCTTTCTGAATGTCAAAGGAGATTGATGTTGTCTAAGCCAAATTGAATCTTAAAATGAACAGATGAGCAAATCTTCGGAACAAGACAAAAAATGAAGTTTGAAGCAATCCTCAAACAAATTGAAGACTTGATAAAGTCAAGAAACCCAAACACCATGACCAGTTCAGGTATGCATTCTCTGATCGAGACAGCTAATATTAAACGTTGCAAAGAGGAAGAAATGGTAAACACTTCACATTACCAACTCCAGTAAACATGTAATTAAAAAAATTCGATCCAGAAGATTATAATTAGAAAGAAATACTGAATATAAAAGATTTTCAAAAACAGGACAATGAAGGCTCAATCAAGAGGACTCAATTAGACTAACAAATCAGGAGCTCAGGCGATTTCCAGATTCAATAGACCATACAATGGTGCTTGATAAAAATGTCACATAAGATACAGGGTTCCAAAACTACAACTGTTCTTTTATGTTTGCTCACTTTTTCAAGTGAGATGTGAAGGATGACAGAAGGTTAACATCTGTCAAGCATTAACTTGACGTCTAACCTGTGCGCCCTTTCGAAAGTCTGTCTTTTCAATTTCCGGCATCATATGAGGTGAAAACCTATCATTTCCATGAGGCCCTGGATCCACAAAACTGGTGGATAAAAACTTCATCAGGCATGAATAATTAAACAGGCACCATATGCCTGAATAAACTAAAAAGTATGGAATTGTGAGTTTTCTCACTAAACTCACCTGTCAATAAAGCTAACGTTGGTATGCAACAGATAGTCATAGATATACTCAAAATTATGCAACGGAACACAACTGCAATTTGCCAAAAACAAAGTTAGTTTATCCCTTAGTAATATCATAACTAGAGGGCGTAGAGGCACATCACTTACGCACCTATCAGAAAGTAACACAAAATGGTGGTTATCAGGATCTTTCAGTGCATTAGCCAAAAGACGTCTCTCTGCATCTATCATTGAAACTTGACCCCAAACAACCTGTGACCCAAAAAAAAAAAATGGAACCATGACACTCTATTAGTTCAACAACCATACTATACTAAGGGATAGAAATAATGAACTGTATAGATTGATTGATAGTGATCAGAATTACAATATCACAGAGCAAAGTAGTGACTATGACAAAAGCAACACTTAAAAGTTCAAATTTATAGAATCATTCACAGGCATATCATCTGATGTGCTTACTTTTTTTTTTCTTTAGATAGCATCTGATATGCATACTTAAGAAGTGATTCTTTTTGTCAAGGTAAAATTCCACGAAAACTAAAGCTTATGGTTACCAACCTTGTCGCTACGGATGTCTCTATTCATAAAATATATGCTATCATGAACAGGCTTTTTCCGAGAGGCATGCACAT
The DNA here is from genome assembly GCA_900322385.1 of Pharnaceum exiguum. Classification (NCBI taxonomy): domain Eukaryota; kingdom Viridiplantae; phylum Streptophyta; class Magnoliopsida; order Caryophyllales; family Molluginaceae; genus Pharnaceum; species Pharnaceum exiguum. The sequence goes on from ONZK01003222.1 coordinate 28,165, forward strand.
ATACACTGAACTTGCCTTCATGGCCCTGCCAAATCAAATAATTCCTCAAGTGAGTATATATATAACTAACGTAACACTGCAACAACTTGATTCAATATTCGTAAGCTATAACAAAAACGGAGACACACTTCGTGACAAAATCAAGATTAGCATATCCGAACCAGTTCTCTTACAAGTCTAAGAAGAAATCCCAGACATTATTTTGTTCAATAGAGTATATGAACCAATCACAGTGCCAAGTGACTCAATCTGTTGTCTCACTCTCGGACTTGATTGCTGACTGCCTTTACAGAGCAATCAATCTACATAAACTAGGTGAAAATTTGGGGTCATCCCTCCAATTATTCGAAGCACAATTGCTTAGAAAATAGATAAAGTAGCACTAACTAAGGCTGGAAAAGCTAAGGCTACCACAACTGCCTCTTTTTTTTTCGATCACTTGATTACTGGCAGAAAACAATAAAACTGGTTCAGGACATCTAATTTTCACCCAAAAAAAAGAAAAGAAAAGAAAAGAAAAGATGTTCGACTCTTCAAGCTAGTGAATAGTTTCCAAGAATTCAGTAAACTGCAAGGTGTGCAAGCAATTGCATCTCTTAACCAACTCAACAAATTTGAAGATCGAACACAATGACATATTAGCTGGCTGTTGCATACTTCCAGATATAGGAAATTAGTTACCCGTTTTTGTGGGTTCAGCAAAATAAGTGCCCTCTTCAATGTGAAGCACTATCCTCAAGACTCTCCAATAACTTAATTGCAAGAATTGTCTTAAAACTTGTACCCTTCATAAACGATACACTCTTTTCTCAAAATAAAACAAGAAAAAAGAACTAAGTCCACGTATTTTCAAGCGACGTATATATCAGAATGAACACATCATAGACTTATAGCCATTACCTAAGCCTGAAGATAGCAAAGAACAGCAATCAACTACGAAAATAAGCAGGGAGTAAGAGTCTTAGTGTCTTACATGGAAGAATCTATCCCACAGCCTCTCAAAAGGTAGTGTCCCTGGAGTTAAGAACATGAAGGCAATCTTGGGGCTCTTTGACGGTGGAAGCGGTGTTCTCAAAAACTCCTGTATTACAACTTGAGAAGCCATCTCTTGATCGGTGTACTCCCTCCTACTAGAAGGTGGAAGCCAATCCGTAAAAGCCTGGCAGCCTCTAGACGAAAATAGGTAGCAAGCTGAGGAGTTTTGGGGAGGATATACATAACCACAGATCAAGAAGAAGGTCACCATACACACTAACACTATTATCCATGTGGGTCTCTTTGCACCATGTCTATGTCTGTGTACCGGCAATATATGCATACTCAAACCCCAGGTATCTGAAGGTTTCATTTTCAACGAGTAATTCAGCGCCTCCTCACAGCATAATCCGCCTCTCCACTCCTACCTCTCTTCCTCCAGTCCCAGAAACGATCCAAAGCGATACCACTCTACAACAAACTCGATCAGAAACCGCTTGAATCAAATCTGCAAAGGAACATAGCGAAAAATGATACTCAAAACTACTGCATATCTTAGTATCTTCTCGAATGTGCACAAAATCTAAGACAGAATTATATTTCAGCAATCCACACAATTTCATTCAAAACTAAAATCTCCTTTCCTGAGCTTCGAAAATCTGCTCCCGAATTTGTACTCCTACCAATATAACTACTTACCAAATTGTTATTGAAAATTGTATGACAGTGCCAGTTGCCATAGCAAAAAAGTAAAGACAATTAAAGCAGAAAAGTACACACACAAACTATGTTCATGAACTGATCTTATCCCAATAAGTTAGACAGCCAACTTTTGAAAAAAAGCTCCCTACCCCCCACTCCTTTTCATTTCCCTCCACATTGGTCAAACCAACCAACCAAAAAACAAAAACAAAAAAAAGGAAACATCATAACTCATCATCATTAATAAACACCTCATAACATAACATAATATAACACTTTCCTTTTAAGATTGACTTACCACCCATCAAAAAAAAAAGGAAAAAACAATAAAGGTTTAATCTTTCCATAACAATGCCACATAAATCACACCATACATCATCAAAATTCAAAATTAAACAATACCCAACAATTCAAATACCCCCCAAAAAAATAAATAAAATACTAAAAAAATACAAAACACAAAATTAAGCAATACCCAGATGGCAAAACAAACCAAACATGACAAAACCCAAATAAAACCCCAAAAGGGTATCTAAAAAACAACTACATTACCTCCAAAAAAGGGTTCAAATCTAGATTCAAAAAGGCTGCTTTCTAGGAGGGTGTTTGAGTTTGAGATCTAGGGCAGCAAAGAGCAATTGTATAAGAGAGATTATAGAAGAGAGAGAGTGGAATAGAAGAGAAGAATGTGATGATGATGATGATGATGGGCAGTATGTTGGTGTTTGTTTATAACAATTGTATATTTTTTTTAAAAAAAGGGAGATAAAAAGACCAAGTCTTTTCTTTTTGTGATAATAATTTTTCTCTTTGTCTTGTCTTGTCTGGGGAATTATTATTATAATTTTTATTTTATTTTATTAAATGGTGTTAATAATTTCCCAGCTAATCATTCATTCATTCAACTTGCATATGGGTGTGTATTTTGTTTTGTTTTGTTTTTGGGTTTTGTTTTTGTTTTGAGTTTTGACTGTCTCTAGTTTTTGAGTGTATGGAATTTGAATATTCAAAAAGGTAATGGCGTCAACGCTTAAAGAGAGGAAGGTGAAGAGAACAGGAAGCTGGAGAGAGAGAGGAGTAGAGGGAGATTGGTTAAAGGCTAAGGGGAAGGTAAGAGGGAGGCAAAGAGTTGAGTTGAACAGAGAACATAGAAGAACAGTCTGTTTTGTTTCTTTGTTTTGTTTTGTTTTTTATCCTTTTTTTTTATGGGAAAATGTGTTTTTTTGTGTGTTTGGTTTGGGATTGGTCAGTAGACAGGAAGTCAGGAATGAATGAGTCGTTTACTCGTTCTGTTTCCTTTTATTTATTGTTTTTTTTTTTTGAAGCTAGCAATATCTCCTTTTATTTTGTTCAATTTTTGCTTTATTATTAACTTGATTGATGAATATACTAGCACTAGATAGAAACTTAGAAAGGCCAAGTCTAGACAGTACACAATTTGTTTGAAGCTTTTATTTGAGGTTGATTTTCAAGTTGAGTCAATTAGATTGAGTTGATGATGGTCAACATCAAAGGTGCAATTGTACAAAGTTGAAAATTTCTCCTTTAGATAATAGGTCAATTTAAAAGCTCGTGCATCTTAATTGTGATAGTCAAGACTCGATCTCATGATACTTTCAAGAATTTGATTGATACTTTCAACCGCTGCCGATCTAATTTTAAAATATGTATAATCCTATCTCTAGTCAAAGAAGTATAATTAGAAGAAAACCAAAAAAAAGAAGTAATTAGAAAGACAGACAATAAGAAACACAAATAAGAATTCACATGAATAATTTTATTTAATATTTGGGTTAAGAGAAAGCACGTAAGAATGTAGGATGATAGGATGATAAGAATGTAGAATGTAGGATGATAGGATGATGGCAATTTTCACTTCTATATAACTTGCATTAGAGTATTAGTTTATCACTTATCACATCTTAGCTTGATTCTTGAAAGGGTCCGTCCGAAATTCCAAGCGGCCACTAGGAATGGAGATCAAGTAATATTTCTTCTGCATACCCATGTTCTTGGGGGCACACATGAAACCGATTGGTGGTCATTGTCATTCATTTTTATTAGGAATATTATTATTGTCTAATCCAATTAATATTGAAATGGTTCATCATTCTCTTTGCAAGTCCCACGTATAAACCGAATTTTGGTATTATGAGTACTTAGTTCTCCTTGGAATGCATTGACAAGTCATAATTCTTCGGCTAGCGTTGTTTCTTTTTGGTTTATTATACATGAAAAGATTGCACCGTTGGTCCATGCAGAAAGGCAGCCGAGCAAGATTCCATCATTCTCCTTTTTTTTTTTATTCTTTTGTTTGTCAAGATTCCAACATAACTGGGCTACAAGAGAAAGAAAAGACCGAAAATCATCCATTAGAGCCTTTTATCACCGTATTTACCCTCAAGCTGCAAGAACGTCATCTTAGGCTGTGTTTTATTCGTCCGTAGTATTATAGTTCAGTTTTTTTCAGTTCAATTCAGTTCAGTTCAATTTTCTCAATTCAGTTCAATTCAGCATTTTTCAGTTTTTTTCATTTATAGTTATAACTTATAACTGCATTCAGTGTTTTTCACATAAATTCAGTTTTCTTTAGTTTTTTTCAATTCAGTTCAGTTTTTTTCAGTTTTTTTCAGTTCATCTTTTCAGTCGACCAAAATACACCCTTAGCTTGGCCACTTGAATGATCGAGATAAACCATAGGATGATAGGAGTAGTTAATGGATAATGGATCAAAAATAAGCATATTCTAATTTCTATATAGTACTTGAAGTTGATTACGAAGACACTAATTCCTCGCAATAAATGGATTATCTTAACGTGGACTATTGTCTCCCTGTAAATTGATAATGCATACGAGTTGCTACCATGTGCGAATGTACCACCGAACACTAGTGACTAGCCAGTATTCTTATATTTCATTTTTAATTTACAGCCTAGTTTGGGAGTGGTAAATTGTGGGCACAAGTAAGTGAACACACAAAATTGTATGAACCTATTTCATACATGAGATAAGGTCATTAATAATCACTTGAGGGGTCATTAATCAACCATTTTCTTTACCTTTTACGTGAGAAGTGTAAATTTACGGGATTTACTTCCCATGTTTTTCATACAATTGTACAAACAAACAACTCGAGTTATTCCAATTTCCATGAATTAGAAATTTCTATAAATTGGACATGCTATCCAAGTAACCTCTTATAAATTGTAGAGATGTTTGTGGTTTGCCAAAAAAAAAAATGTAATTAAGAGTTAGGACTCAATGTGATATTTAGTTAATTACAAATTTGCACCAAGTAAAATCTGAATAAAGTTGTAGTCTGTGAATGCCTGAATGGTAATGCATGTCCAAATTTCATGTTTTACCTCACGTCCACAAATCTCAAGATAAATAAGATAGTTGATTTGTGGTGGCAACAAAGGCCATTCGCAAATCTGACATAGGACACTAGGAGTAGGAGTTTTGTTTGTTCTTGGTCTCTATTTTTCTGTATTCATTTTTGGGATATAATTTACTAGCTGTCATTATAACAGAAAAGGATGGCACATTCGAAGACTCCTTGTCCCTTGTCGATTTCCACAATGCACATCAAGTTGGGTGCAAAATTGCATTCTTTTGGTGATGAATTTAGAATGTTTCAACGTTGGTCTTTTATACATGCATCTTACTATTCTGAGTATTTTTTTAAACATTTTCTCTAGCTCTCTGTGTCCATTCCTATGGCTCTCTGAGCAAGGGGGGAAAACGATATGAGATTACGGTACAACAGGTAATTTCAGAGAAGCATCGAGTAAGTATTAGCAGTAGTGAAGATACAGATTGCTAAAGCTTAACAAAGACCATCTCATATACGAGTATATATTTCTCACGCTGCAATGCATAAACCAGGGTGGAATATGCAGACTTAGATACGTAAGCAAATGAAAACAAAACGTATCTAAAAGTGGGCTTAGACGGTGGCTCTAGGCTGACATGACAATAATAAAACAGCAAACTGGCTAGTGGCTACAGCTAAAAGTGAACTTGTGAAATGCATGAGTTTGCCCGCAATCATAAGTTTCATAGGTGTCAACCAGTTCAGATTAGTCATGCGTCAACTTTGGTTCAACAAGTACAGACGTAATAAATACCATAAAAAAAATGTTAATTACCGAGTAGAGAGCGATACTGGAGTCTGAAATCATCTCTCTCAGTTAAATCATAGGATAACAAATCAGCATCATCACTAGTCATCACTAGTCACTAGATAAAAGTGGCAGCTTGCTCTAAACTGACACATTAAGCATATTTTAGAAGATTAGTAGTCCAGTACCATCACTCATTTTCAACAAAACTGAGCTGTCATTTCCTGGACGTTTCTCTACATCAGTATATGGGGGGAGCCTAGGTGCCTTTTGACAAGAGTTGCACCCTAGCGGGTAGTAGTAAAAACAACGCTGAAACAATGGCTGATCTAGACAGGCATTAAAAGCAGCTAACCAAGCTTGGAATGTCAGAAAGTGAAGTTGCACCAGACAGAACCTTATAGAATTGGAACTTTGTGCAACTTTGGTAATTACGACTCTTTATAGGTTATAACTTCCTTGTCATTCTTTTTGTATTTCTTTCTATTTTCCTTTTTTGACTTCTATACTCTTTTCAAAATCTTTCTATCCACTTCCACAAATTCCATGGCTGACTGGTTTTCTGATACAGAGTTACAAACTTACAAGTGACACTCTTAAGTGGAGCTCATAGCTTCTTTAGCAACAGCAACGGGCATATCTGCCATGCCAACTCGCAATGACAACAGCTACATGTGGGTGAATCCTGCATCTGGCTCTGTCCAGGAACGTCAAAACTCAAATCCATGCAGTCTAAACGCCAAAAGAGCAAAGCTGAAAGCTGATGGACGGAGGAAATAGTCGCTCAGTAGTCTTCTGAATTAGGAGCTTGTATGTTGTAGCTGAAATGAATAAAAGAAGCCATGAACTAGAGAAAAAAATATGAAGACGGAACATACAAAAGAAATTTCCCTCAAACAGCAAAGAAACACTTGGATGTTAAGTACAAGTGTACAACAAAATGGCTCAAAGCCTCAATGGTAGCATCAGAACCTATAGAGCAGAAAGGCTAACTGATTGTTCATCAAAAGCATAGGACGTAAACAACAATTGTACAAAAGAAAACAAAAGGAAAAGAAAAGATGAAGAAGTATCAAATGGCAAAAAGAAAAAAGACATGAGCAGAAGGGCATGTACCTGCAGCAACTATATTAGGCGCTCGAGAGCTCTAGTCGCACAGAAACTACCAACTCAAGTAAGCTCACATGAGGTGCTGCTCTGATGCCTTCAGCTTTTTGGAATACTGGAGATAATGCATCTTGCCACCTCATTAGCACCCTTGAGATCACCTTGGTCACATAGAGTAGCAATTCGTGAATACAAAGCATCAAAGTTCATTTGATCAGCTGCGCAGGAAGGAGCGAGAGAAATAGGGTGGGGGTGTTCCTCATTGGATATAATAGGCTTTAGTCCACTGATCACTGCAAATCTTTTACAAGGGATATACATCGATCCAATCTCATTGAGGATTATGACAGCTTCCTGAATGCTTCCCTCTTCACATAATTGTAACAGAAAACTTACTATAGACTCAGTTTCAATCTCTGCATTAACCCTATTTATTAGGTCAACAACGGATTCATCTTGAAGCATCTCTCTCAGAATGCTCCTGGCCTCTTCCAGCCTACCCTTTGTACATAAACCCCTAACTAAGAACAAGAAGCCCACGAAATCAGGAGAAAAGTCCTTTCTCTTCATATCAATGAAAAAATGCAGTGCTCCCTCCATGTTACCTTGTAATGTAAAGCCATAAACCAGCGCACTAATGGTGAATTTGTCGGGCTTGAGGCATCTGGTTTCTAGATCATGAAGAAGTCTTAATGCTTCTTCCATGTTCCCAAATTTACAAAATCCAAAAATCAGTGAATTGAATATATGGGTGTTTGGTTTTATACCCTTGAGAAGCATCTTCTCGAAAAATTTCTTGGCATCCAACAAAAAGCCCTCTCTTACTAAACCATCTATGAGGGTCCCATAAGTAACTTCAGAGGGAGCAATATTATTGCTCTCCAGTGCATCGAACAACCTGAAAGCTTCAACAAAACAACTCTGTCGACATAGCCCATGGAAAACTGAGTTATATGTGACCACACTAAGCACAATTCCTTTATTTCTGGCAAAATGACATAGTTCTAAGGCCTTGTCAATGCACCCTTCCTTGCAGAGTCCATCTATGACGACCGAGTAATCAACTACATCCATAGTAGGTAAACTGTTTCGTGCACCCATCACTAGTTTATATGCATCCACGGATCTGTGTTGCTCTGCAAGCACACCAACCAAACTCACTGGAAGATCAACCTCTAACTTGTTCTTGTTCAACTCATTAATGAGCTCTAGTGCACCATCCACATTATCTTCCATGCACAAGTATTGCAAAAGCATCTTGTTCAGAGCAGGTACAGTCATACCATATTTCTTCACAAAGGTTGCAAAAATAGGCTGTATTCTTCCATGATTGGAATCATATACAAACCTCTGCAAGATTTTGTAGTAGCACAAACCCGTGTTTTTTGCCATTCATTCGTCCAGCGTTACAACCAAAGAACCTGAAATCAAGTTTCAAAGAGACCAAATAACATAAATATTATGTACTATTAGGCAACTAAACTTCTAGAAACAAACAAAGAACACACAAGCAAAGGTAACCCAGAAAGATTCTTTAACAAAATAAATAATAATAATAATAATCCAGCCGAAAGTCCGACTATCTTTCTGGAGAGACCTGAATACCTGATTTTTGTTTTAGCCAGGTACCAAGGATTCATGGATGCATCTGAGTCTATATCTAAATCTAAGGTTTTGTGGAGTACATCTGCCAGGAGTCAGGACACCAGCCCCATTGTAACCACATGCATAACTTCAAAAGAAATGTTCTTTTAAGGTAAATGGTTCTAAGCAAATCCCAAATCAGTTTTGGGATTAAAGATATATTGTTGTCGCAAAGGCTGTTAATCGCATGTTGGACAAGAAACTCTTAAGACAGTGTGACTATGTGCACAAAATTCCCAGATGTCCAGAGAGTACATCAAACGGGATCTTCAAACAGAGCTCATTATACATGTCACCATAATAATGAAGTAATTCAATTTCTCGCTCTGGTACCCAAGATTACATATCTGGGTGAATTTAAAACTTTGAGAGCATAATCTTGCAACTAATAAGTATAAAAATATGACTGATTATCTCTGTTAACTAACGTAAAGAGGTGATTTGCTGCGTGGTTACTCCCGGATGCCTATTTTCAGAGGAACAAACACTAAATCAAACTTGTCCTGTTGGAGAAGTGAAGACCTCAATGCATGGTCTCAATCCATACAAACTTGTGAAGTGCATTTGGTGATGGTTCATTTCAGAAAAAAAACTGCTAAAAAAGGTGGCAAGTTACTGAACAACCAGCTCCTTCGAGGAGAAGTCAGATTTCATTTAAGCCTGAGACAGTACTTGTTATTTTGCTAAGCCACAATTTGGCCCATTTGAGTGAGAAAATCAGTCTGCCACAAAAACATAATTGAAGAATGAATGAATGAGGAAATAGTGACTCACTTTTAGAAGCTGCAGCAGGAAACGGATAGAAATATTCCATAGTTCCAGCAATTTCACCTACAAATGAAGAATATAATATGTTCAGATACCATTGACGCAGTAAGAAATATAGGCTATAGCAGACAACGAATGACAAATGACTACCATAAATTTGATTTTTCACCAGATATCAGAAGCATTAATAACAAGTAACAGCGTGTCTGCGTATTATGAACTCTCCCCTTCCTTTTTCTTTCTGATAAGAGAGAAACTATACTTAATAATGAACACATGTTCGAGTTTCCTTCTCTTCCCTATTCCCCTTTTGAAAGCCATCCCAATAGGTAGAGTCAGACATTCAAGGCACAACTGACAGAACAAAATAGTACACATGTCTAATGTAAGTTCTTTGCACGTCAAACTTTTAGTGATCTTCCATTGAGTTCAATATCAAAACTAGCATTGCCCAGGGACTATAACTACTACAAAATGTACAACACAGGAGTTGAACTAACTACAGTTCTATCACTAATCAGTACAAAATTCATACAACATATGAAGAATCATGTCAGGAGCCATATCATAATTTACTCAGAAATTAAAACAGAGTCAGAGTATTAAAGCAGTAAATACTTCAGCTGAACCCCATCTGCTTCATCAACAAAGACCATTTAACTGCTTCCAGAATCATTTCATTCCTCTTTAGTGCCCATATCCAGTTAAGATAGGTGATCCTGTCAGGTTCCACTCCGTTTTCTCTCATTTCTTTAATGACAGAGAAAGCATCTTCAACCATTCCTGCAATCCCGTAAGCCTTTATTAATGTATTGTAGCCACACAAGTCTGGCCCAGGTCCATATTCCTTTAGCTCTGTCAACACAGCTGCAACTTCTTCAATCCATCTCTGCTCACCATATATGTTAATAAGAATATTGTAAGTATAATGGTCCGGAGTACAACTTGAATCCTTCAATCTTCGCAAGACAGCTCTAAAACTCTCCATCTGACGCTCTTTCCCATAAGCATCCAACATACAATTGTAAGCTTCAAGTGATACAGAAAACCCATCAAACTGCATCTGGTGCACAATTGTCGTCATGTTCTCGAAGTCTTTATTCCTACCATATGCAGCTATAAGAGTATTGTAAGAGATCACATCAGTCAACCCTTGTTTCTTGGCCATCCCAAATACTTTTCTAGCCTTTTTGAAAAGCTTGGATTTTCCAAAGACATCAAGTATAACATTGTAGGTGATAGTGTTAGGCGTGAACCCTTTTAGAATCATCTCATCAAAAAGATTGGAGAGCTCATAACTAGGTATAGCACGAGCACAACAGTTTATGACACAATTGTACATTTCCTGGTCCCATGTAACTCCACTCTTCAAAGTTTTATAGTACAACTCTTCCAGCTTATCCCTTTTATCGCATCTTTGATAAAGCCGTAGCATGTCCCGAAGCATATAAACATCAGGGACTATTTCAGTCTGCTTGCTCATATCATCTAAAACACTGCAAGCATCCTCCAATTGTCCAGCTCTCACATACATCCTAACCACAACACTGTATGCAACCAAGTCCAAAGATGCTCCTGAAGACTTCAGCAGCCTGTAGATTTTGTCTGCATCAGAAAATTGATTCATGGCACCATATATAGCAATCATAGTGGAGAGAATGTGCACATTTGGCTTGTCATCAGACTTGGGCATGTGGATGAAAATCTTGACAGCTTTCTCAAGTTGGCCCGATTCTTTGCAGGAACAAATTAGCAAATGGTACAAATTATCCTCAAAATCTTGATCCTTCCAGCACTTATCCTTCAGAAGCTTGAGTGTCTCATCCACCATTGAGTGCTTCACATACGCCACTGCCAAAAGCGAGCAAGAAGTCTGACTAGCAAGCAAACGCTCATAAAGGGAACTCCTCACAACAAGAGGCAGTCTATCAAAGTTTCCAGCTTTTTCATAAGCTTGTATTAGAGAGCCAATGATAGAGGATGGCTGGCAATTAATGTCCAACATATCATCAATAGTTTTGATAGCACCATCATGATTATCACATGTAGCTTGCAAGTTTATTAATGAGATCAAACTAGATGAGTTTGGTCTAAACCCAAGATCTTTGAGCCTCACATAATACCATTGTGCCCTCTCATTGTTACCTGACTTAGCCCAACCCTCAATCATAGACCTATATGTTGTTTCATCAGGCTGTAGGTCTACATTTTGTAAGTTCTGGAACATGTCTTCAGCTGCATCCATATTTGATACCTTCCCATATCCAGCAATGAGAACATTGTACACATCAATATTAGGAGGGACACCAGATTCGTGCATAGAAACCAGTAGCTTTTCAGCTTCACTCATCTTTCCCTGTAAGCCGTATGCATTAAGCATAGCCAACCAGATCTCAAGATCGGCCACAACTTCATCTTTTAAAAGCAGACCGATGACTTCTTCTGCCTGTGAATACAAATGAAGGCGTGTATAAATGGTAATCATGGATGAGTACGCAAACTGACACCTCAGCTTTAATTGCCTCATCTTCGAAAATGCAAACCTCGCCTCTTTTAAATTCCAACCCGTCCGGTACAAACGCATCACCATACCAAAAGTTGCAACATTAGGCTCAACATCATACTCCAACATCATACGGAACCATTTAGCACCAACATCCACCAACCCTTTCTTAAAACAAGCGTATATAACAGTATTGAAGACACGAAACTCAAGCTCACACCCGGTCTCAAATTTCATCTCCTTGATCAAACTCTCCGCACGATCCCAATCACCTCTCCTTCCCAACACCCGCAAAACCAGATTGTAAGCATCCACATTACCTTCCAACTTCCCATTTTTCCTCATCCACTCGAAAAACTTCACCGCTTTGCTATCGTTATTCTTCTCAAGCCCAAACAAAACCCTATTACAACGTTTCACACTCGAGTCAACTTTAATACCATAAAATCCAACATCCAACTCATCACCACCACCATCCTCTCCCACCACCACATTGGACCTCTCGGCAACATCAAGATTCGAACTTTTCTTCCCATCTTTCGTTCTCCTCACACCGCGAAACCTCCTCCGCGAATCCCTATCACTCCCCTTACGGCTAGAGGTCGATTGATTCGGCTCCCGGAGCATCAAACCCTCACCAACTAAACCCTCTTTCCCCAATGATCCAACATCACCACCACTACCATCACTACCACTACCACTCAATGAAGCTTTCTCTACAAGTTCCGACTCGAACCGGGCAGCATAAACATGCTTAAGCTTACTAACACCAAAAAAAGCACAAGACCCACTTGCATTAACATGATTAAAGAAGTGGGAAAATGACAAATACCCTCCAGCAGATAAACGAGGAGCATAACCATAACCAACACAGAAAGTGAGCTTCTTGGTGGGTTCACATAAATTTGAAGAAAAAGATAAATGCAAAGATGCCATGATGGTAATAAAATGTAAAACCCAACAAAACCCAGAAAGGAAAAGTAAGGTTATATCTTTATACTAACAAATCTCAACAAGTATGGGCCATATATGTATGTATGTATAAGACAAAGTTAGAGAGAGAGAGGGATGGGTGTCGTACCTTAATATATGATGATGAGGAAGATAATGTGAAGGTTGAAGATGAGGAGGAAAATACCCGATTTTCGTTCAGATATTACCACCACTGGTCCAGTAGCTAACAGACACTAGTGACACTGAGACAGTATCAAGTCAATCAGTGTAGAGCACTAGTTCGTTTGATTTGGGTCAAATGGCCAATCGATCTGAGTCTCCACCTCATTTATATTGTTCCCAGATGGGCTGGATTGAAGTAAGTTGGATAACCCAAATAACCACCCCCAAAAGGGCCTTTTCATTCTGAAATAAGGATTTTTTTTGTTACCCGTTTGGTTCACATTAGTTTTGCTTCGACTACGTCCAAACTCTAACCGGGTCGCACACTAGTTGTGGTGGTGAGTCTCCCAATGAAGGTCTCTATAAACGCTGAGGCTCGAACATTAGACCTCACTTAAACGGAATGGAGCTACTTACCAATACAACCAACCCCATATTGGTTGTGAAATAAGGATTTGATATCAGGTACCATGGCACAAAGTGGTTGAGCATGGAAATGTAAAAGTTGTGTACAATTTACTACCGTATATTGTCGATTTGTCATGAATGATTTTAGGTACTCCTCCGTTTCAATTTGTTATTCCTATTTGATATTTAAATAAGATTTAAGAAAGTAGCAAATTCTCACGTATACCCCTCATTCTCTATTCTAATTTCCTTTTCAACTCTCATGTGTGGGGTTGGTCACTTAAATGAAAAGGGACATGTGGGTCATTTAACCAAAAAGACATGTCATAAAAAAGAAACAGGAACAAAACAGAGAAATGCCTAAAATAGAAAAATAGAGACAAATAGAAACGAAGGGAGTAGTTTTTTTCAACATAAACTTTTATTAGTGATTTTCTGAAAGCACATCACTCTTTCTCTCCAATTCTTAGGTACAGCGGGTGTACGGGTACACCCTGTTAATTTATAATTAATATTACAACATATATCATTAGTGACATTTTTAAAGTCATTAGTCAGCCCCTTTATAATTAGTTATAAATTCATAAAGTGTACCGGTACACCCGCTGTACCAAAGATTTGCCGCTTACTTCTTTCTAGTACGTTTATATTTTAAAACCAACTTATCATAACTCTTTGAGCGTTTTCTTTACATAATATAAGTTTAACTGTTTTTTAAGATAAAGTGATTAATACTATAAAAAAATATATATACCTATTTCCTTAATTTGTTACTAAATTGCTTAACAAATTTCATACCCAAAAAAAAAAAATGCTTAACAAATTCCTTCAATTAGAACATTTTTAATGACATACAACTTCCTTATTAATTTTTTTTTTTATCGAACTTCCAAAATAATTTATATGACATACAAATTGCTAAAGAATACACTAATTTTAAGCTAAATTGATCTTAATTAATTTGAGCTTCCCATGACTTTTAAAACCCAGAAAATTAACATGTTCAAGATTGCTGTAAGTTTTCTATTGTTTCTTTTCATAAATTTTCAACTTAATGATAATAAAAAATAGAAATTTAGCTTGATATTTTGTTACAATTTTTAAAACTGATAAGAGAAATTTAAAAATCACTTATTTTTCATTTATTATTTAATTTATATTTTAAAAATAGGAAATTTAAAAGGATATTTTGCGTTTTGGTGCCCTGAGGTTTGGGCTAATTATGAATTGGTATCCCGAGGTTTGGATATTGTCATTTTGGTGGCCTGAGGTTTGGTTCCGTTAGCGTTTTAGTGGTTTGACCGTTAAGGCGAAGGGTTGACTGTTAAAATTGGTGACGTGGCAGTTGATTTCCAAATTTATGAATGTTAAATGTCCAATTTACCCCTTTTCAAATCATAAAATGAAATGAAAACACAAAAATGAAAAGGGGTAAATTGGACATTTAACATTCATAAATTTGAAAATCAACTGCCACGTCACCAATTTTAACAGTCAACCCTTCGACTTAACGGTCAAACCACTAAAACGCTAA
>ONZK01003222.1:43482-53638 GCA_900322385.1 Pharnaceum exiguum
TGGGATACCAATTCATAATTAGCCCAAACCTCAGGGCACCAAAACGCAAAATATCCAATTTAAAACGATCCCAACTCACCCTTCAAGGCCTCAATCAGTCAATCCCTTCCCAAAAAAAAAGAAGCAAAAATATAATCAAAATAAAATCACCCCTCCATCAATGGCCCAATTTAGGCAGAGCAGAGATTAGCACTTTAGCAACTTGTATGTTACCCCTCTGGCCCTCTCCTCTAATCAGTTTCTTCACTAATAATCACAAATCACTCCTTTCCCGCGTTATTATTATGATTTCCTTATTACTGTTGTCTTAAACCCTAACAACTAACAATACTCCCATTGTATCATCAGTTCATCACTTTCTCTCCTAACCCCAAAAACACATATACCCACAAACCAAAACATAATAAATTCCAATCATACTATACTAGTACAAATTTCAAATATAAAAACTAAAAACCCAAATTGAAATTAAAATTAAATTTAATTGAAGGGAGGCTAACAAAGCATACACACAACAAACACAATGGTGGTTGCCTCAGCAGCTAACATTTTTGCCAAAGAAGTTGCCATTCGTAAGCGTATTTCCAGCATGTAAGGCCCCCCCTTCTTTCCACTCTCTCCTCATATCCCCTTTATTTTAATTTAATTTTTAGTTTTTTTTTTTAATGCAATTTGGATATTGCCTATTTTTGTGGGTTTTTGTTTAAATTGAGTAATTTTTGCATGATTGATCAAGAGAGATGATTACATATGTGGGTTTTGATTATCTGCAATTTTACTCTATTGGGTATTTTCTAATAGTTTTAAATTTGTTTTTGCTTGAAATTAGGATGTGGGTTTGTAAAGTTGTGTTCATTGAGCTTGATGTTGTTGAGGGATTATTGTAAATTAATGTTGAATGACTAGTTTATTTGAATAACCCTTGTTGGAGTTGATAAAGATTTGATCTTTGAAGTTTTGAGACTTAATAAATGATAGGCATTGATATTTGTTAGAGTTAATCTACCAAATTAGAGTGCAAATGTATGGAAAGACGAGGCAGAGGTGTGGAGCTGAGATGGTATTTTTGTTAAAAATGCTGGAATAGAATTTGGAGTACTATGAAGATTGGTGGATTGTCCTATTGTAGAGATAATGAGATATGGAAGTGGTTGTTTTTAGGCCTTTGGATTAGGCAGCTGCTATGTTGGGTATTCTTGGGGTAAGTGAGTGAGTGAGGGAAAGTGATGAAATTTGTGCTCGTTAAATGAGCTGTCTTTCCTTGTAGCAATGTAGGAAGTTTATGATAAACGCAGCTTGTCATGCGCTTGCTTATGTTTTGTTTTACATTTAGTTAAGTGATAATCCCTTGATTACTTGATATGATGAGACCGAGGTCATCTTGGGATGCATTGTTGTTTGGGGGTTTCAGTTGTGTAGGGGATGACAAATATGTCGCTATTGATGGTTTGCTGATGACGGGATGTTATTTATTCTTTGTAGGCTTTAGTAAATGTAAGACATTTTGAATTTTCTTGTATTCTGTTTGGAAAACTGTAAGATCCAACACCTTTTACTCACCATTCATGATCAGAGCAATCCTGGAGACAATCTCTTGCCCTATAGACCATGTAGTAACAAGTATGACTTGAAATTTGTGGATTGTGAACTCATCGTAAAGTAGTTTATAGGGCTGATGGTGAGGACTAGAGATTATGTGATTCAGTTTTCTAAAAAAATCTGTTGGGGCTACCTTGCCACCATTGGCACAAAGTGGTTGCGAGCAGGCATGATCATCATACGACCCCGGGTATATAATCTGGAGTTGTTTATGAATAGAAAGGAGAAACATGAGTTCTTGGATGACCTGGTGGCAGGGAATTGTCATCTTTCTCATTTCACTATTCTACTTTGTTACCTTTTTTATATCTACAGAATGCTTCTGTAAGGGAGTTCTGGTTGATAGTCGATCTGTATTCTAGAGTTTAAAATATGGAGCATACAATTCTAGGCTTTTGGGGGACCTTGATTCTGTGTTTTGCAGTGTCAATTCATACACTTCCCTGGAGGGCCAGCTGTACTGAAACCAGATTACTAGAGCCTCATGGATCGTCATCCACCCCTTTTCCTGTCATTCCTTCTGCTCGGTCCTCCAGAAGAGCCTTGTCTATAGTCACATATGATAGTTGCCTGTTCCAACTTCACCCTAAATTCTAAGTTTCGGAAGAAGGTGAGGGCTCTTGTGCTGAGATGGTGCTATTGTATAAGCTGAACTCTGAATGTACTACGATAAGAAGTTTCTATTTCCTTCTTTGTAAGGACTGTGTTATCGTGCAATTGAGTATTTCGGGGATAAAAGGCAGACTTGCTTGTAAACTAAAGAGAGTGTGGAAAGTTTAGTGCACAACTATTAGGCCGCCCAAGTTGTATGGCACAGAGTGAGTTGTGAATGGGAGGCATTTTTGGAAGATGAGTGTGGCAGAGATGCATTTTGTAAGATGAGCAGACACGGAGGGATAAGTTGTGGATTGAGAAGATTAGAGAGAAGGTTGAAGTAGCTCCAAATCGAATTGCAGATAACATGAGGGAACATTGCCTGTGCTTGTTTGGGCGCGTGAAGAGAATGCTTTCTGATGGCTTGTTGAGAAGGATCGAAGGATGGGCGAGTAGAAAAGGTGACAAGGGGCGGATGGAGGCCATGACAGACTTGGATGATCGTGGTCAAGTTGGAATTGGGCTCTGTTTGGCTTTGATGACGGCATGGTTGGACCGTTGGAGATAGGAGGTGATTGAGAGAAATATCAAATTAAAATGATCTTACTTGAGGGCTAAGGTGGCACATGCAATATGACTTATGTGTGTGCCCGTGCTGCTGCTTGTGTGTGCGCGCTCGTTTGTGTGTGTGCATGTTTGTGAGGTGTGTGTGTTGTGAGTGGGTGTGTCCAGTGCAAATTCGTTTTTGGTCTTTTGGGAGCCAAACTGAATGAGTTTCGGGATGATATGTTTTTGTTCATGGAGACTTGGTACTGTTAAGCTGGCCTAAGGGACCATTTGCAGATTGGTTTTGTGGATTATGGAGGTGCAAAACACAAGCAAACATCATCATGTGCCTTGTGCTGTTGGTAGGAGGAACGAGTCACCGGCCAAAAGTCGTTATGGGATAGAGTTGCTTAAAAAGGTTGCCGTTTTTTAATTTAGGGGCTTTAGCTTACTGATTTAGAGGTGGAGGTGTTTGTTGGTGGACTCTGTTCCATTTGCCTTCTGATTTCACTTATGAATACCGTGTTATCTGATGAGATACCGAGTTTGCTTTTTGGACTCGCTCATTTCAGGAGACCAACTGAGAACATATCTTTTATCTAATGTTTAGTCTTGGGACGTGTTCTAAGCATGCAAAGTAAACTTGATATCAAGTGAGTGGAAGGAGAAAAGAAGATGAATAGAATATCTTTAGTCTCTTAACACATCTTTGAGGACATATGTGTTCCATTTGAAGTTTTGAACTTTGCATCATTCTGTGTGCATACTTCTTCCGATTTACCTCAGTAAGCTGTTTCTTATGCAATTACTTGCTCATGGCTATCACGCTTTCACTCTATTTTTCCTCTTTCCCTTTTGTGACCCTAATTGTGGGCTGTGGATGTAGATTTAATAAAAGAGAAGAGGATTTTTCATCCTTAAAAGAGTACAATGATTATTTGGAGGAAGTGGAAGATATGAGTAAGTTTACTCTACAATGCTTATTGATCTTTCTGATGTTTGTTTGTATGTGGTTTTGATTTGGCTAAAGATTTGTATATGATCCAGCGTGCAACTTGATTGAGGGAATAGATGTTGCAGCCATTGAAGCTAAAATAGCCATGTATGAAAAAGAAAACGCTGATCAGATTATGAATGCTAGAGCTCGCAAGGCATGTAAGAGACGTGGATAAAATCCAGTCTGTTGTTGTTGCATGTTTGAGCTGTTCTTTGCTGATTGTACACTTTTTTTAAAAGTTACCTCTTTGAACTGTTCATCAATGAAGAGAGTTTTCTAAATTGTACAAATTGTCTCTTGTACAGGCAGAAGAGCTGGCCGCTGCTTTGGCCGCCAGTAAAGGGCCTGCTCAGCCTGATATTGAAGTGGTACGTAAGAGAATTGATTTACTTTTCTGCCAGTAGTTGGTATCGCAGATTATGGTTATATTAAAAAACCTTGCTCTGATAGGATATAGAGAGAATTCAAACTTGTTGCAGTCTTGCACTACACCCAAACAAACATATCTTCCACATCAGTCCTGCAACTATCCTGTTGGGTGGTTGGATTTTGATGATAAAGCTAAGCATTGAGTGATTTGTAATCAGTGCCTTTTTGTTCTGCTATGTGGCATCTAAGCAGTGTTGCTCAGACACGTCAACAATTGTCGTCTATCTTTGGAAAAATTTCAAGATTTTGGTTAAAAATGAAGTGTCAAGTGTCGTATCTTATCGGTATAGTGTCGTATCTGACACGCGATACGGCACGATTTTTAAGTGTCGAAGTAACGTAGCATCTAAGTGAAAAAGCATGTAGGTAGAATTTGATGTTAAATGTCAACTTGAGAAGAATTTTGAATCATTTGTGATATTCTGGTTTCAATTTTCTTTGCTATGAGTTGGATGACAGATGACATAAGTCAGCATGTCTCTGATCCTCACAACATCATCCTGTCCAGAAAGTAGTCCTGCCTTGGCAGGTGACTTATGCTATGTGTTTCAGAGTCACTGTTCTCCTGCGTTTGGCGATTTTCTGCTTACCTTTCTATAACATAGGCCTTTTGCAATATATGTGAGGTTAGAGCATGCCTGGCCCCCAGCACCCATTCAAAAAAGTAGAGACAAGAATGCCTTTTATTAGAAGCTCTCTACAACGTCACTTGATTTTTGGTCATGTAATTTGCTATATTCATATTTGTTAAAGTACTGTGTCAAATATCTGGGCAGGGTTTCGAAACGAGTTCACAAGCAGGCCAATCTGTGACAACACAAGGCCAATATGCCCCTGCAATGACTGGAGGGGCACTTATGCAGCCACGACCAATGGGAATGACCCCACAACCAGTATCTATGGGAGGTCTCGAGATGAACCTAGATGATGAAGAAATGATGAGACTGCGAGCAGAGAGAGGTGCACGAGCGGGAGGATGGACTCCAGAAGTCTGCAGAAAAAGAGCACTCGAGGAAGCTTTTGGGAGCCTTTGGATTTAGAACCCTTGAAGGAACTGTCAAATGAGCGGCGATCAAGCTGAAGTTTACATTCTTTGTTTCTCATACGATTCAATTCTGAGGATGTTCCTATTATTGTACTCCGTATAATTGTATTTGTAGAACGGGTGACTGATGAGCTCACCTTTCAATTTTGAGATGAATTATATATGGTAGAATTTGCTTGTATAAATATTTTACTATTATTATATTTGATTTTTATGAACTATGAGTCTATGAGACTGACCTATGATTCATGATTGTAATCGCTAAAGGTTAGAGGGAGTCATCAAGGCCGATCGAAAAATTTCTATTCTTCAAATTCCATTAAATGACTAGTTCATTCCCTTTTCTTCTAACATCCAGAAGGGAAGACCTTCCAAGTTGTTGTTACTTTTTTTTTTTGAATTTCTCTCTGTTCATTTATTTTAGGGTTGCCAAAGCCCAAAGTTAGTAAATTTATTTATTTTGCTCTAGCCTGTTCTTTCTAGATTATATACACTAGTAACAGTACCCACCTCTGAGTTATTGGCAACACAGGATTTCATTCAATCATGCCTATATTTTCTTTTATTTATCTACAATGTACGAATCTACAAAAGAGACTTAAGAATTGGATTGATACCAGAAAGTTTAGTTCTCCAATCTCCAACAGTAGGGTTTCGGGTTCCTTTCATACTGACTAAGCCACACCTCAAATGACGAAAACGTAAAAAATTCCCGAGCTAAAGTATAACGTTTTTATAAACAAAACAGTGAATTAATGATATCCTAAGAGCGAGCAACTATGGAAACAGAAAGCAAACTTGGCCATGATGCAGCAAGGTTTGTGTGGGTTGACTTTAATTTTGTTGATCGATTATTGGCTATTTGGCTATTGTCCCCCATAATGGTTGCAATAGAAGTGTCCACAAACCCAGAATTAAATAATCCAAAAGGCAAAAAGGAGCACTTTAGACTATGAATAAGTTACAGAATAACAGTGATTTTAGATGAAATGATTTGCCCGGTTCATTCTTTCTACATACTAGTCTAAAAATCAAAGAAAATCTAGAAAGTAAGTTATTAGGATCGACATCGTTGATACTACTAAGCTTAAAGCTGAATAGGCCGAATTAGGAAAATCCTCCAAGTAATAAATGGCCCTACGGATACTTTACAGACCGTGTAGTATTTTGTTTTTCCACTAAACCAAACTTGAAGCCAAGAGCCTTAGACATAAGACATGCATGCATGATAATCCCTGAAGCAGTAATCTGAATTTGCAGTAATTACGTAACCGATCGATGAGCGTTTAATCTTTAACTTATCCCATGCATATTCCTTAAGCTTGAGCTCGACCGCAAGTAATAAGTCCTGATATTGAGCTACAATCATTCTTTCTTTTTTTTTTTTGAGTGTGCGGGTGGCTCTCAATTCTCAATGTATGTAAACCACTGGTCTAGTTTGTGAATTGTGATTGTCCTAAACTCTGCATTAAACTAGATATGCATGGTTTTCATGCATGCAACGCTGCGACCTGTTATTAAAATTACTTTCAAGAGGTTCTAAGAAAAATTGTCGTACACTCTGCATTAAAATTGCTTTCAAGCAGTCAAAAAGATAAAGTGGGCGGCCTCACTGAGAAGTTAAATTGGATAGGCGCTCGGAAATTACGGTAACACGATTGTTTTGATATTTCGTTGTACTATGCGATTTTTCTGGTGGACAAGTGTTTGAACTGGAGCTAAAGTGGCTCAAGTAATCAGTAAAAAAAAAAAAAAGAAAACTGAGCAAGCTACTACCTAGATGTAGAGCTGGCCACGAATCGAATTGGGGCGAATTGGACACGGTTTATCAACGAATCGAATTTTTAAAATCTTAAACCATATTCGAACCATTATTGAACGAATCGGGGCGGATTCGGGGTGAATTTTTCTATTGTACAATTCGTAACCAAACCACTAGCTCCCGAACGAGTCGAATACTAATCGGGGTGAATTTTTTACGAATTCAATTCTGAATTAGAGGTGAATTTCTTTCGAATTGAATCTGGACTCAATTCGACTAATTCATAGGACATGTTGAAACAATTTTCTTTGCCAAACGAATCGGATTCAAACGGAGTGAATTTTAACCGAAATTAGATGTTGTGCTCATATCCTAATTTTGTATAATTACATTGTATATCTAAATATGGGGATGAGGTCCCAGGTTCAATGGTTCCTCATAGAATGATTTCATTTTTTTTTTGTATCGATAATTGAACTATGGAGTATAAGGATTGAAGTCACAATGGTCTAATTTGTGAAGCCCGAATTAAATAGATTTATCGAATAAAATCGGTTTATGAGTCGAATCGGGTTGGCGACACGAGTCGAATAGGATTGGCGAATCGAATCGAAGTGGGCGACGATTCGAATCGAATAGGGCGACGAATCGAGTCGACTTGAATTGAAAAAACGAATCGAGTTGAATTGAATTACGAATTTGTAAAATCGTAAACCGTATTGACCCCATCTAAAAACGGGGCGAATCGGTTTCGAATCGAATAGTTAGCGAATCGAATTACGTCGAGTAAAATTCGAATCGAGGCGAGTCGATTTCGAGTCAATTCAAACCACTGGCCAGCTCTACCTAGATGTCATAGATTTTCAAATGATTTTCTAGACGCCTATGTTGAGGTTAGTGACAATTAATCATATACCTTTACAGAATTACTACGGAGTAGGTACCGGTAATTTCCTTTGTTATAAATTTTGTTTTGATTTGTATAGCTAGAGACATGAATTCTGATAGGAATCAATTTATCTTGTGAGCTAAGGGAAGATTATGATGATGCTAGCTAATTCGTACCTACTAATATTGCTAGTCACCTCGTTTGTATACGTAGGTACGTCACTATAAATTTCGAAGTAGGAACTACAGAGATCATGCAATGCTGCTTTAGAGGAAAAGAGATCGATCGATAAAAATGACTGAGGTCGAATTCACACCAGGAATTACCTTTTGACCTATCAAACTTGCTTGTCAAAAGCTATACATGTTGTAAGACCAAGAAATTTCAACTTTAATTTTGTTGAAGCCATCAGTGTTCGACATTTTGGGCCTTTCTAATTACCAGGAAGGTAGTTAGTGTATAAATTTTATGATCATAACTTTAGATTTAACTTGAAGAAAAATCTAACATGCATGCACCTTCACATCGCATTAATTATCACTTTGTGTCAATTCTTTAGCATAAAACAAGATAAAAAGAGCGCGCCATGTGGTGATAAGTAGATTTGTGTATGATCTCAAATGGCCTCCGTAACAATGAGGACGTTGTACTGTTCATGCATGCCATGTTCGTTCACTACGTTGGGCTGTGGAATTAGATGTCAGTTTTCGAGATCCAACTTTCTAAGCGCCAAGTTAATAGCAGCACCTAGGTAGAACTCAAGAAGTGTATGTTTATGTAATTGAGAAAGAGCCAAAGAGGCCTTCAACATGTTCTGCCGAGCACACCAATACACCATGCAGAAGCATAAGAAAATCCCGTGAACGTAACCTGTCAATAATCCAATTAAAACTGATAAGTGATAATTAACCGTATAATTCAAGCTAGCCAATTTGAGTGATCAAAGTCCTTGACATCATCATCCCTCAATGTTACCTGATCTTCTAGCTAACACTACACTACTAAGAAAGTAGGTGAGTGATAATCATGATTTTGACTTGTCATTTCTGGCCGGGGTTCCAATTGTGTAAAGTTGCAGTGAATTCACATATATATGTGGGTGGGCGACTATGATAATAAAATTGACAATTCTCATTTTCCTTCATGCCAAAGTAAGAAAAGAACCTCCAATATTAAATTATTAATCTAGTTGTATTCTTTTGCTTTCTGATGCACGAACAAATTGACTTTAATTTAGAGCACTTACAAAGGAAACATTTTATGCCGTCAAATCGTCTTCATGGTGCACTATATTTCTTAGTGCGTTGTGGAGGAGCAACCCTTAATGGACTAAAAACACTAGCCCTGTAATAATTATTGTTCTGTTGTTCCTCATTATATCATGCGCTCGGAATAGTAATTACTTTTATATTATTTAATGACTATATGTAAAGTTTGATACTTTTTTTTGATGGCATGTAAAGTTTATTGCTACTGTATTAGATGATGTGCAATTGTGCAAATCACAATTTTCGGCAACGTTCAATGCTCTTGTCCTCCATAAACATTACCCCAACTAACACCCTCTCCGTCCACAATAATGACACTTAACCATTTCAACACATCCACTCCAAAATTATATTCCTTGTACTCTCTCACACACACAAAAATAGACAAAAATATTCCTCGTACTCTTGGCATTCAATGTGTCAAAATCAAAATCAAAATCAGATCGATACTAGTTTCGTACATACTCTAGTTTTGGTTTTCAAAAGAAAAGCAAAAAATCTTTCACAGGAGGTAATTCTTTTTTCACTAGGAAGCATGATAGCTTAAAGTTAACAATTTAATAGCTGAAAGCCGTGTATCAAGACTTGATTCTTAAGAACTTTTGATGAACCGATAGGATGTCTTTCATTTTGTATTGGACTATTGGAGTTAAGAACGACGACGCACAATCTCATGTACGTACTAGTTGCTTTGGTGGTCCTATTGGTACATGCACAGACCTAGTTTCTTTCTTTTTCTTTTTTCCTTTTATTATGAGGGAACCACAGACCTCTAAACTAAGCTGGTGGCTTTGGATAATTTGATTAGGATGTCGGAGGCTTGTTAGTCCAAAATCAAAAGAAGTTTGTAACAAAAAGCACGACAGCAGATGTTACTAACTTGGAAGGGGCCTTTTTGAAAGGACTGGATTAGGAGTATTGCATAAAGCGATGAGTCTTTTGTATACGATTTATTTTTAAAATAAATCGTCCTCACAATTATACCATGACTAGCATGAACCTCATCTACCATTGTGTATCCCCCCCC